>JAHFZB010000353.1:10000-60648 GCA_036884735.1 Huso huso
TTTGATTGGCTTTTAAGCCACCAAATATGTGCAAATGTTTTTCATTTGTGAACAACTAATACAATTCCAGACATCTTATGCATAATTGCAGCACACCTGTTGCTATTGCTAATGTCCTTGTTTATTCAGGCACATCGTATTTAAATTTGACCACAAATATTTTTTGACCTCTGTGACACTTATGGATTGCATGCAGACATGAATTTTGTTTTAATTTTACATTCTATTTTTTTAATATTTTGTGTTTTTTTCTCTTAGTATTTGCACCCATTCAGGTTATTTCTGCTTATTTCTGATCATTCTCGTGTTTGCTTTTAATGAACAACATGTTTTCCTTTCCTAAAGTTCTTATTTTTGTATTAAGTAAAACAAAACAAGTTGAAAAATGGTGAAAAGCTTTTAAATTGCATCGCTGCTGCTGCAAATAGTAGGGTTAACACCGAAAACGTCTGTGTCCTCAGAAGTCTCTGATTATATGACGATTACTATCGGATCATATAACAAGTACTGCTTCATTACAAAATGAGCAGAAACTGCATTTTTGTATTAAGTTGAAAAATGGTGACAAGCTTTAAAATTGCATCACTGCTGCTGCAAATATTAGGGTTAACACCTAAAACGTCTGTGTTTCAGTGTGTTTCAGTGTGCTAGTGAAAGAGGGAACCATCGCTATGTTTAGAGAAACAGCATATTCACATGACGTATCCATTTGTTATTTCAGGTCGTGGCAGACATCCAGAAAGACAAAGGTTGTGCGGCCTGGTGCGCACCCCCAAACGCCGTAGTGGAGAAGGGTTCCATGTGAACAGCAGTTGAACATGGGTCAGTCGGTCCTAAGAGATAGGCGAACGCCGTTCTGAAAGGGATGGGTGATGGCCTCTGTTGCGGCCTGGTGCGCATCCCTCAATTTGTCAATGGAGAATGTCAGAGGGAAGATTAACTATCACTGACACTTTTATCTGCCCTGATTATTGAATCATACTTTGTCATACACTTGTACTTACTAGAACTGAAGTCATTGTATTTTCTCTTGCTCTTATATGTATGAATACTTGTACTGTGATTCTTGAAATGTATTTTTTGTTTATGACTGTAAGTCGCTCTGGGTAACAGCGTCTGTGTCCTCAGAAGGCTCTGTTTATATTACGATTACTATGAGGATCTTATAACAAGTTCTGCTCTATTACAAATTGAGCAGAAACTGCATTTTTGTGTTAAGTAAACACAAAAAAGTTGAAAAATGGTGAAAAGCTTTAAAATTGCATCGCTGCTGCTGCTATTAATAGGGTTAACACCTAAAACGTCTGTGTCCTAAGAAGGCTCTGTTTATATTACAATTACTATCAGGATCATATAACAAGCACTGCTTTATTACAAATTGAGCATAAATTGTATTAAGTAAAAAAAGTTGAAAAATATATATGTGTGTGTGTGTGTGTGTGTGTGTGTGTGTGTGTGTGTGTGTGTGTGTGTGTGTTATTTTTAATGCACTCCCCAAATATTAGCAGCCATGGTTATATATTTTAGTTCTGTGATAATTAAAAAAAAATCTTATCTTAGCTTCATTACATCTATTAATCTAAAATGTAATTAACACCATATATTTTGTTTTGGACTAAGCCATTAACTTCATACTTCATAAAACTAGCTGCCATTCTCACCTGTGGCACTAGGGTTCATATATTGTTGAAATACATCTAATGTTAGCTTCATTACAACTTCAAGGAAATGTTGAGAATTGGTTAAAAGCTTTACAACTGCATCAATGGTGATGCAATGAATAAGGTTAACACTTAAAACGACTGTGTTTCACTGAGCAATGGAAAGAGGGATCCATCACTATCAATCATGAAAATGTGTACATGTGAGGGGGTTCTGGAAACTGAACCCTAAGAGGTAGGGGGAAAATGGGGATCTTGTTGCATGTAGAGGAGCCTAAGGTTTCTGGAATGACCAGGCTTGTCTCTCTGGGCCATTTCTAGGCCATTCTACAGGCCCTCAAACCAGGTAAAAAAGTAGGGCCAAATAAGTGTGTTTTTTCAAACAATTTATGATTGAAAATCAGTGCAAGTAAGGGTGGGTCTGGAAACTGAACAGGACAAAGGGGGGCTTGTTGGATGCAGGGGGGTCTCTCTGGGCCATTCCTAGGCCATTCAAAAGCCCTCCACAGCTGTCCAAATATAGGAATTTCACTGTGGACTAGAGCATGTTTGCAATATGTGTGGAACTTTCCTATTTATGGAGGTATGCAGCCTCAAAGCTAGCAGGTTTTGCTGTGCAGTCAAATCAACTGTATTGCACAGAATGGACTAGGCTGACTTAAAATTCACACAAAGCTGCATTTTTCCCCCAAGTGGTCTCAAATTGTAGGTCTGATCATTGTGGACTAGAGCATGTTGGCAATATGTGTGGAACTTTCCTTTTATGGAGATATGCAGCCTCAAAGCTAGCTGGATTCTGCTATTTTCTATAACTGCCAGTTTACTAATAATGAACTAAAAAATAAAAAAAGCTCTAAACAGCCATTTGTGTGCTCAAATTGAAGATCTCAATTTCCAGTTTCCAGTGACATTAATTTTATGGCTGGGAGATGTAGAATTGATGATATGGGGGCCTGAAAGGTGTCATAATATCCCATAGACAATTATGACTGTCCAGACTGTTTAAAATATTGTTTAGAAATAGTAAACATTGTGCAATCTGAGTGTGTGTTAGTTACTGATCTCCTCTACTTGATTGTTGTATTATTTGATCACTCCCATTGTCTAGTCGTCCTTTACACATAACCTTCTTTCAGATTCGAATCAGGACTGGTCAGAGAAAAACAATTCAAAAATTATTTAAAAATACTTAAACTTGTCAAAATGGTTTCTTTTTTTCTAGAGTGCTTATGAAGAGCAGAGGTTTAGATAGTGAGAAAAAAAACAAGCAGAAAATAACGATTTGCCCGTTTTTCCATAGTGTGCACAAGTGCAGGTGAACAGTCTGAGATTAGGTAAAAAAAATCGGAAAACATTTATATCTCAGTGACTAAAAGTCCAATATGAAAATGTCTTCGGATTACTGAATATGAAAAAGAACTGCCTATGAGACTGTGATTTAAATTTAAAAAAAAAACTACTGGGGAAAAAAAAGGATCATAATTTCAAATCAGGACAATCAGGGATTATCAGGTCAGATGGTATAAAAGTAGGAGTTATAACTTTTTTTTACTCAAAACTTATATAGTCGTGTTCAGAGTGCTGTCAGGCCCCTGAATCTGCTGCCAAAAAAAAAAATTATCGATCAAAAAAAAAAAAAAGTTCAGTTTTGGGAATACTGCCACTAGTGGCATATTTAAAAAAAAAAAAAAAAAAAAAGTAAAAATTTCCAAATTTTTTTTTTATATATAAAAAAGGAGATCAAATTTTTTAATATTGGCAACACAAAGTTAAAAATTGGGGGGGAAAGAGTCATCCTGAATTGTTTTAATCAGAAAACACTGCAGCTTAAAGTCTAACAGCTGCATGTCTTTTTCTGATAACGAGCTGAAACTCGAGCAGCTGATTCAAATTCGCCGCCGTTCTGAGACATGGGGGGAGGGGGCGGAGCCCACAGCACAGAAAACAAACAAAAGGCAGCCAGTGTTCACTGCGACAGCGTGTGAAGCGACAGCGTGGAAGATGTACAGTCATAGAAAAGTACTGAGCAGTTAGAAGCAGTTAGGAGAATTTACATCTTTAAATTACATCTTGAATTGCTTTAATCAGAAAACATTGCATCTTGTTGGATTTTGTGACAGAGATCGAATGGTGCTTGGTGTTAGATCTCCCTTTCGACCTGTGAGGGCACTGTGTAACGGGAACAGAGTACTCTTAACTAAATGGCATGAAAATTTATTCCGTAGGGTAGGTGGAAGTTGGTCATTTAGGAATAGGGGTCATAGCTGACATGATCTGTTCCTTGGTAAATGGTTAGTGTTGAAAACCTACAAGGAGTCTGTGTGCTGTTTCGTGAACGGTGAGTTTTGTCTTGTGTTTCTTAATGTTTTGTTAACTGTCGTCTGTTTTTTAATAAACTACCAGTTGCACGATCCGATTGTCTGTCTGTTTTGTATCCGCTCGATACTGCACTCACCAGTATTCACTCAGCACTTTGCCACAGACTTTTTTATAGCTTCCCAATATTGTCTAGATGAAGACATTTCTGAGTCAACCATTCCTTCTTCAAAATCACTATCTCCCATATGATATTTATAATACACATTTTTATTGCCTGCAGTACCTTACACTTTTCTCTATTAAATGTCATTTGCCATGTGTCTGCCCAGTACTGAATCCTGTCTAGATCATTATAAATGACCTTTGCTGCTGCAACAGTGTTTGTTTTGTGTCGTCTGCAAATTTAACAAGTTTGCTTACTATACCAGAATCTAAATCATTAATGTAGATTAGGAATAGCAGAGGACCTAATAGTGATCCCTGTGGTACACCACTGGTTAGCTCGCTCCATTTTGAGGTTTCTCCTCTAATCAGTACTTTCTGTTTTCTACCTGTTAACCACTCCCTAATCCATGTGCATGCAATTCCTTGCATCCCCACTACGTTCAGTTTGAGAATTAATTTTTTATGTGGGATTTTGTTAAAAGCTTTCTGTAAATCTTATGCTTTGCAATTATCCATTGTCGATGTTGCATCCTCAAAAAAATCAAGCAGGTTAGTTAGACACAATTTCCCTTTCCTAAAACCATGCTGGCTGTCTCCCAGGATACTGTTACCATATAGGTAATTTTCCATTTTGGATCTTATTATAGTTTCCATAAGTTTACATATAATAGAAGTCAGGCTTATTGGTCTGTAGTTACCTGGTTCGGTTTTGCCTCCCTTTTTGTGGATCGGTATTACGTTTGCAATTCTCCAGTCTGTCGGTACATCCCCTGTGTCAAGAGACTGTTGCATGATCTTGACGTCCCATATGACATCATGAATGACATCACTAAGCACATGACAAATTCTCCCCGAAGACTGGCCATACGGACATAACACTGGGAAATCATAGTCCTTGTGATTGGTAACATGTTCAGTAACTGCATTAGCATTCCCAAAATGTTTGCTGTCAATGTGTGCTTTAACAAACAACAGAATTCCTTGTCTCGGAAATGTGTAATTCATGCTGAGGTATGTAGAGATGAGTATTAGACTTGTGGAAAGGAGTACCTGAAAATGAATGGGACATGTCAAACCCTACATGTATGTTAACACTTTCCATTACAGTTAAACAATAAAAGCAAAATTCTCAAACTGAACGCAGTAGGGATTCAAGGAAATGCATGCACATGGATTAGGGAGTGGTTAACAGGTAGAAAACAGAAAGTACTGATTAGAGGAGAAACCTCAAAATGGAGCGAGCTAACCAGTGGTGTACCACAGGGATCACTATTAGGTCCTCTGCTATTCCTAATCTACATTAATGATTTAGATTCTGGTATAGTAAGCAAACTTGTTAAACTTGCAGACGACACAAAAATAGGAGGAGTGGCAAACACTGTTACAGCAGCAAAGGTCATTCAAAATGATCTAGACAGCATTCAGAACTAGACAGACACATGGCAAATGACATTTAATAGAGAAAAGTGTAAAGTATTGTGCACAGGCTTATAAAAATGTGCATTACAAATATCATATGGGAGATACTAAAATTGAAGAAGGAATCTATGAAAAAGACCTAGGAGTTTATATTGACTCAGAAATGTATTCATCTAGACAATGTGGGGAAGCTATAAAAAAGGCCAACAAGATGCTCGGATATATTGTGAAAAGTGTTGAATTTAAATCAAGGGAAGTCATGTTAAAACTTTACAATGCATTAGTAAGACCTCACCTAGAATATTGGGTTAAGTTCTAGAAACTTCATTACAAAAAGGATATTGCTGCTCTAGAAAGAGTGCAAAGAAGAGCAACCAGAATTATCCCGGGTTTAAAAGGCATGTCGTATGCAGACAGGCTAAAAGAATTGAATCTATTCAGTCTTGAACAAAGAAGACTACGCGGTGATCTGATTCAAGCATTTAAAATCCTAAAAGGTATTGACAATGTCGACCCAGGGGACTTTTTTGACCTAAAAAAAGAAACAAGTACCAGGGGTCACAAATGGAGATTAGATAAAGGGGCATTCAGAACAGAAAATAGGAGGCACTTTTTTACACAGAGAATTGTGAGGGTCTGGAACCAACTCCCCAGTAATGTTGTTGAAGCTGACACCCTGGGATCCTTCAAGAAGCTGCTTGATGAGATTCTGGGATCAATAAGTTATTAACAACCAAACGAGCAAGATTGGCTGAATGGCCTCCTCGTTTGTAAACTTTCTTATGTTTTATGTTCTTATGCTAAGGTATACAAAGCAGTGTTTTATGTCTCTTGTAAGCATAACATCCACACATTACAATCCACCTCTTGTTTATTTATTTCATTGTGTACCATTACATTTTTCACAATGGTGAACTGCACAAATCTGCAACTGTACCTAAACATTTAATGTCATAATTGGCTTCCAGCATAACAGTATGTTAGCAAGCATTTATAGTCAACTGTAAAGTCTGAAAGAAGAATGGTTAATCACAGTGCAAACATACAGAAACTGCAGAAAATGCAGTGACTCCTTTTGCCACGTGAAACAGTGCAGTTAATACAAGAAAGCCAAAGTTGCAGATTCCAGAAACAGAAATATGGTTTGTATGAATATTGCTGATAGTGCTTGGAGAAATATGACTTGTTTAACATTAGTTACAGTAATATATGGAAGGTCCCTAATTAATTATATAGCACTAATGTATTCCTGCGTTTATTAGTTTTACTTAGAACGCCAGAAATAATTAGCTTTACAGTAAACATTGTGGGAATGCTAATGCAGTTACTGAACATGTTACCAATCACAAGGACTATGATTTCCCCAGTGTTATGTCTGTATGGCCAGTCTTTGGGGAGAATTTGTCATGTGCTTAGTGATGTCATTGATGATGTCATATGTGATGTCAAGTGTGATGGGAAACATACACATAAGGGTGCAGAGTTAAGGTTGTGTGGCTACCTAAACTTGCAAGTTTCAAACCTTTTGGACTTTTGCAACCAAATCTTAACATTACTTTAACAAAGTTTTTGCCATGAATGTCCATTGTTTTGCAGAAGGCATCCTGGAAAATCAAACAACCACATCTGCCACATAATGTAGTGGTGAAAACACAACTTGAGACACTAAATAGCACAGAAGAAAGACACACGTACCAAGTATGTAAAGTTTTTTTTTTTTTTTTTAAAAGCCAGATTTACTGAAGCCAAATCAAATGTGAAAAATGTTAATCCCTCTCCTGAGGCTGAAGAGGAGGGGACAGTAACGACTGTCCCTCAGGCTAGAGAGGTGGGGACAGCAACGGCTGCCCTGAGGCTGAAGAGGAGGGGACAGCAAAGGCTTTCCCTCAGACTGGAGAGGTGGGGACAGCAATGACTGTCCCTCAGGTGGAGGAGAGGTGGGGACAGCAATGACTGTCCCTCAGGCTGGAGAGGTGGAGACAAATTTGAACAGTAGTGCTGAGGACAGTTATTCTTCATGTTGTATGGCACTGTCCACTCTCTCTAGAAAGATCATGTAAGAATCCTGCAGGTTGTAAGTAATCTGTTCCTTGGTAAATGGTTAGTGTTTCAAACCTACAAGGAGTCTGTGTTGCAGTATAGTGAACCGTGAGTTTTGTCTTGTGTTTGTTAGTGTTTGTTAACTGTTGTTTGTTTTTTAATAGACTACCAGTAGCACGATCCGGAGCTGGAGCGAAAGCTAGCATAAACCTGGTCATCACTTTCACCCCTGCATTCACGGAGAACTGTAATACACCTCTTGCACTTATTCACTATCACTAAGAACTGTGTTTGTGTTTCATGTTTAGTGTTGGTGTGTAAAACTGACTTTTGGTCATGGGTCAAACCCGAGATTTATACAAATACGAGTGATACACGCTGCTGTATCACTCCATCATTATTATTTACAGATGTTTGCCATAAGGCTCTGGACATTGTTAATTAAATCAATAAACACCCTTGCACCTGGAAATCATTGCCTTGTCTGTTTTGTATCCACTCTGCACTGCACGCACCTGTATTCACTCAAAACTTTGCCACAAGCACCTTTCATGCCAAGCCATCCCAAGGTGCTTTTAACAAAAAGAAAAGAACATCCGGAAGTACATTTAGTAAAATTAAAGCAAATAAAAGCAACAGATGAGGAACTCAAACCGAATAAATAGGAATAAAACTATATAAAAAACAAATATTATAAAGATATAAAAGCCCTGTTATAAAAGTATGTTTTAAATTTATTTTTAAAATGGCCAATGTAGGTGCGTGCCTCACAGTGCATGAGAGCATTCCAGAGTTCAGGGCCCCCTATGACTGAATGCTCTACCACCTGTCCTTTTGCTTTAAAAATTTTGAGACAATATGGGGATAATTCTGTGTTTTTATTTTAAAATGGCGCTATATGGTGCAGTATTTTTTATTTTCTAACTCAGCACAAGTAACTTCCAAATAAGTAATTTTTGATAGTAAGAAAAGTATAGAATACATTCGTGTCATTACAAAATAGTTTTCAATTTGAAATATTCTTTTAAAAACTGTACACAGGAGCATGTTATCATTTATGTCTTATTGTTAACCAACATTTTGTTATTGTTAAACTTGGCTAAATGTGGAAATCAGCTCTGAAAGAAATCTGTAAGTCTGTAAACAGTGTCGTTGCTTGCAATTGCTGTACTAGCTACATGCTAGAGGTTGCGTCCCCACCAGTTTAATTTAATCTTAATTGTATAATAAGTAACACTATACATAGGGTCACTCGTTTTCATGTTTTATTATTAAAAGCACAGAGAAGTTCACAGTTTTTATACCGACAGCAACATAGATTTGTTTGTGGAAATGAACGGTATCATTGAACTCCCGACCGTACCATAACAACAAAAGTGAGAGGGAGAAAATGAAAATCATATATCCTGAATTTAAAAAATGATTATTAGTTTCCCCAGTGTTAAAGGCACAAACACAAAACATATTATCACTGATTACCAATTTTAACCCAGACAGAAACACAGATGTGACCCGTGTGTACTGAACGATATATTCCTTGTCTCCCTATTCAGCGCAATGGAACGGTCGCAAGTCACTCTGCCTAGTAAGGACGTCAGGCAGCAGTGACGTCAGACCAATATCTTTGGGGTTAAATTTCTGTAAAACTAGGACCCACCAAAATATATTAATACCCCGTTGCACATCTACACCCCAGGGACTGTGCATGCCGAGCGTGGTTTCTTAATTTGCTATACTTTGTGAGATACAGGTGTATATAAAAGCGTCTTATTTTCTAAAAACATAATGAAAAACAGCTGTTTTAACACCACTCTATATCTCAAAACGTATTGTGACGCGTGGGGGGCGCTATGCAAATTAGTTGCATAGCGCATAGGATCATGGGTAACTGTTAACTGGGAATAAAAGGGTAATTAAACATTGAGGGGGGGGCTGTTATAAATGTGGGGAGGGATTGGGGTGGGTATGCTTGTGCAAAAATAGGGGGACACGTGTTGGTGTTGGTGGTGGTGGTTTGGGGTTGGGGGTTGGGGTTGGGGGTTGGGTTGGGGGGATGAGGGCCTGTGGCCACCGTGGAGAGGGGGACGCTTCTGTAGTGACCCTCTGCTTTACTGTGTTCAGCAGATACCCTTTGGGCTCTGTGTTAATAAAGTGCTTAAGCTTGCAATGAGTGTGTCTGTTTGGTCTTTTCTCTATTGCCAAATCATCGCAGTGTGATTGCTTCCAGGGAGTCCTTATAAGGGCTGCACATTAACCCTGTTTTGTTACACTGGTGTTAGCAGTGGTTCTGATGGAGCACAGGATTAAACTGGAACCTGGCTGTGAGAAGGAGAAGAGGTTTGCGGCTGCAAACTGACAGCTCTCGGCAGATGTGGTGGTTGAGATGTCTGACTGGCAGGCACCTGAAGAGCAGACGAGAGGCGAGATGAAACCCGAGAGAGCCTGCAATGGAAAGGGGACGCAGGGAGAAACCCATGGTGGAGAGAAGGCTGCCTACCAAACTGCCTAGCTTCGACGGCACCTCAAGCTGGGAAGCGTTCAACGCCCAAATGGGAGTGATGGAGAAGCTTTGCGGGTGGACCCCTGAAGAAAAAGCGCAGCAGCTTACTGCGGCGCTGCGGGGAGAGGCGCAGATGGTGCTGCTGAACCTGGCGCAGGAAGAGTGGGGCGACTTAAACGCTCTGACCGCCGCTCTCCAGCGCAGGTTCGGCAGCATGGGGGACCGAGAGCTGCTACGAGCGCGATTCAGGCGGAGAGTGCGCTCCCCCGGGGAAAGTCTGGCGAAACTGGCTTCTAATCTGGAGCGGGAAGCATGGCGCGCCTACGCAGATTCACCAGAGCGAGAACAAGAACAAGAAGCGCGCTTCCAGTTTGTGGAGGCAGTCGGCCCCGGGGAGCTGCGCAAACACCTGCGGCTGTCCAAGCCACGCTCCCTGCAAGAGGCCTTCCAACTAGCACAGGAATGGGAAGACATCTCCAAAAAGGAAGATGAGCATCGGAGCCGACCTGCTGTTGAGCAACCGAGGTAGAGGTGGGGCTGAGCAAAGCGGACTGGGGCTGGCCGAGATGATGGAGGAGATAGTGGCCATTAGAAAAGCAATGGCAGCGGCCGCCCCGTCCCCTCAATCCGGACCCCGCCTCTGCTGGGAGTGCGGGCAACCTGGGCATATTATTCGAAGTCGACGCTGGAGAAGATGGAGACGCAGACCATCCCGCAGTTTTTGGCGCCAAACCCCGCATGGCCGACGGGAAATGGCACAGGGTCAGTGTAGAAGGGGAGCGCTGCCTCACGTTACCAACCCTTGACTGTAGTGACATCCGTCCCTGGTGAGATGACGGCGTCGCCGGAGGACAAGCATCGGGATGCATCTGCACTTGGCTTGCCGAGTGGAAGGTGTGTGCCCTGCACCGCTTTTAATTGACACTGGTTCCAGCGCCACTGTTGTCCGCACTGACATTGTGCAGCAGCAAGCCCTAGCCAGCCGGGCAAAACTCAAACCAACAACTGTGCAGCTGCGGACTGTGACTGGGCAGCTAGCGCCGATGCATGGCCGTGGCTGGCTTGAAATCCACCTGGGACCCATGCTCATCCAGCATGAAGTGGGTGGCTGACATCCAGGACCCTGCATCCTGGGGCTAGATTTCTTACAGAGGGCGAGAGGGCGACCAGACCCAGCCATGGGGACGGTGCAGTTTGGCGAGGGTCCCGCACTGCAACTAGAGATTCCAGTGGGGTTAGTGGGTGCATAAGCCTCTCCCGGGGACCGGACTGGGGGGTGGAAGGAGGAGACCGGCGGAGCCCTTATTAGGGCTCTCCCAGTTTATCTGGGGCAGGTGGCAGCAATGCTGTAAGAGTCAACACACACGCTTACCCCAACAGATCGGGAGAAGGGGGGCGGATTTAACCTGACCACAGCCCTTTTCAGGGCTGCGACAAAAGGCCACGGCGTTGACAGTTGTTTCCCACCAGGTGGCAGCCGAGACTGCAGTAAGGGCAGACTCAGAGCAGAGTCAAACCCGAACTGCAACAGGAGGGGCCGAGTCACTGCCGGCGCTGAACGAAGCCGTGGAAGGGGTGTGGCAAAGAAGCAGCGGAGGTCTCAGCCTGGAACAAAAGGGCGAACTGCGGCAGCTGCTTCATGAATTCCAGGGAACTTTCGCAGCACGATCAGAAGATGGGGGTCGGACCAACCTGGTACAACACCAAATCTATACAGGGGCGGCCCCCCCGAGCCGGGAACAACCTCACAGACTTCCCCTTTTTCAACACGAAGTGGCTGGAAGCATGATACAGGAGATGCTGGATGTGGACGTTATCGAGCCATCTGACAGTCCGTGGGCAGCACCGGTAGTCTTGGTTAAAAAGAAGGATGGTAGCCTGCGCTTTTGTGTGGACTACCGGCACCTGAATGCAGCAACTAGGAAAGATTCCTACCCGCTACCCCGGATTGACAAGTCACTCGATCTGGTGTCTGGATCGTCCTGGTTCAGCTCCCTCGATCTCCGCAGCGGCTACTGGCAGGTGGAGCTCGCCCCGGATGCCCGACCAAAAACAGCCTTCTCCACTGGTCAGGGGCTCTGGCATTTCCAGGTGATGCCGTTTGGTCTGTGCAACGCCCCTGCCACCTTCGAACGACTGATGGAGAAGGTGCTCAGTGGGATCCCGAGACAGGCGTGCATCGTTTACCTGGATGACCTATTGGTGCACGCCCCCACCTTCTCCGCAGCTCTGCACAACCTAAGGCAAGTACTGGAAAGGATCAGTGCACCCGGGAAAGTGCCACCTGCTGCACCGCCAAACCACCTTCCTAGGACAGCGAGCAGAGGATCGCTACAGACTCTGAGAAGATAGCTGCTGTGCAGCAGTGGCCTGCTTCCTCCTCGGCGAAGCAGCTGCGCAGTTTCTTGGGACTGGCCTCCTATTACCGGCGGTTTGTAAAGGGTTTTGCAACAATCGCTAGCCCCCTGCATCAGTTGCTGGAGAGGAGCGTTCCCTTTGAGTAGACAGCGGAGCGCAAGAATGCCTTCTCCCAGCTACGCGAGGCCCTGACACAAGCCCCGGTACTCGCTGCCTCATCCACTGCTGCACCTTTCATACTAGATACGGATGCCAGCAACGTAGGTATCGGTGCAGTGCTGTCCCAAGAGTGCCACGGGGGGGAAGAGAGAGCTGTAGCCTATTTCAGTCGGACCCACAGCCGTGCAGAGCACAACTACTGCGTGACCCGGAGGGAGCTACTGGCGGTGGTGGAAGCCATCAAGCACTACCGCCCCTATCTCTGTGGCTGCTGGTTTCTGCTCCGCACTGACCACGCCTCGCTACAATGGCTGTTGCAGTTTTGGGAGCCCGAGGGGCAGGTGGCACGTTGGCTCAAAACACTCCAGGCTTTTGACTTTGCAATCCAACATCGGCCTGGAGTGAAGCACGGTAATGCAGATGCGCTATCCCGTAGACCGTGCAGTAAAACAGGGTGCCGTCACTGTGAGCAGCGGGAAGCCAGAGAGCAGGAAGCTGTAGGAGAGGACGGCGAGGTTGTGCACATTCGAGAGATGCAGGCAGTGACCCCGGAAGTGTAGCGCAGGCAGCAAGCACAGGATCCTGACATCAGCTGGCTGCTGCGCTGGAAAGAGGGAAACAGGCGACCAACTTGGGAGGAGGTGGCTCCCCTCTCTGAGACTGTCAAGGGCTTGTGGTCACAGTGGAGTGCACTCAGCCTCCGAGAGGGTGTGCTATACCGGCAGTGGCAGGAGCCAGCCAGCAGAGAGCAACGATGGTAAATCGTGGTACCAGCTCTGCTTTCGCGACACCGTGCTACAGGCAAAACCACGGAGTATCTGGGGTAGGGCACTTTGGCATCACAAAGACACTGGGCGCCCGGCTCGCTATTACTGGGGGCGGCGCCGACGAGACATCGAAACCTTTTGCCGCCGTTGCGATGACTGTACAGTGAAGAAGGGGCCAGGTGAGAGCTCCCAGGCCCCTTCAGCAGTACCAGGTCGGGCGCTACCGATGGAACGCATCGGGGGGTGGATGTCTTAGGGCCCTTCCCAGCTACAGAGCGGGTAATCGCGTGGTGCTGGTCACCATGGATTACTTCACAAAGTGGTCTGAAGCCTACGCACTGCCAGACCAGGAGGCTTCGACAGTAGCAGATGCATTGGTGGATGGTTTTCTTCTCTCGATTTGGGATCCCCAGGAGCTGCACTCTGACCAGGGGCGCAAGTTCGAAGTCACGGGTGTTCGCTGGAGTGTGCCAGCGTTTGGGGATCCGAAGAACAAGACCACCCCGCTGCACCCACAGAGGACGGGTTTGGTCGAGCGTTTAACCGACGCTGAGCACGCAGCTGGCCATCGCCACCAGCGAGCACCAGCGTGACTGGGACCTGCACCTGCCACTGATCTTGCTTGCCTGCCGCACAGCTGTGCAGGAATCCACCCATTGCACCCCTGCGCTGCTAATGATGGGCCGGGAGCTCAATACACCTGCAGATATATTCTTGGACAGCCACCAGACACAGGGAAGCCTCCCACAGAGTACGTCCAGCTCCTGCAGGACCGGGCTGGACAGTGTCCATGTTGCTTGGGGCAGCTGCAAGCTGCAGGGATATGCTAGCACCGCCACTACGACCTTCGGGGAAAGGGATGGGACTTTGAGCCCGGGAGCAAGTGTGGGTATACAGCTCATGGAGGAGAAAAGGTCGCTGCCCCAAGCTCGAGTCCTCCTGGGTCGGCCCTGCACAGTCACGGAATTACTAGGTGAAGTGGTGTACCGGTGCAGTTAATTGCAAGGGGAACCGGCGGGTCGTGCTGCACCATGATCGGCTCGCCCCATACCAAGGGCGGGTGCTGGACACCTCTTCATCTCCGCCAGCATCATCGCAGCTGACGGCAGCAAACCCACCTTTCCCTGCACCCCGACTGATCGGGGGCTCACACACCACAGTCACGCCATCTCCGGCGGACGGGAGCCGCCTTTGGGAAAAGACCGGAGGATCCGGTAGTGTGCGCCCAGACCTGCCCGATACCAGGATTAATGGGGCTGCTCGCTGAACTATTGTGTTCTGGACTTGTTGCAAATGCAATGCTGGGACTTGGATTGCGGTGTTATTCCACTGTTGGTTATTGTTCATGATTGCATTTATTGTTGTGCTGTACATGGGATATGACTACCCGGATATGCCAGGTATGTAGTGTACGGGTGGCTACGTAAGCTTTTGGGAACAAAAGGATTTAAGAGGGGGCAGTGTGATCGCAGACGGGGGCGCTTATGCAAATTAGTTGCATAGCGCGATAGGATCATGGGTAACTGTTAACTGGAATAAAAGGGGTAATTAAACATTGAGAGGGGGGCTGTTATAAATGTGGGGAGGGATTGGGGGTGGTGTATGCTTGTGCAAAAATAGGGGACACGGTGTTGGTGTTGGTGGTGGTGGTTTGGGGGCGGGATGAGGGCCTGTGGCCACCGTGAGAGGGGGGGGGACTCTGTAGTGACCCCTCTGCTTTACTGTGTTCAGCAGATACCCTTTGGGCTCTGTGTTAATAAAGTGCTTAAGCTTGCAATGAGTGTGTCTGTTTGGTCTTCTCTCTATTGCCAAATCATCGCAGTGTGATTGCTTCCAG
This sequence comes from Huso huso, assembly GCA_036884735.1. NCBI lineage: Eukaryota > Metazoa > Chordata > Actinopteri > Acipenseriformes > Acipenseridae > Huso > Huso huso. The sequence goes on from JAHFZB010000353.1 coordinate 25,226, forward strand.
GGAGTCCTTATAAGGGCTGCACATTAACCCTGTTTTGTTACAGTGTTCAACCAAACCAGGGTTTGTTGAGCCTGCCAATCCCACCACACATAAACATGTTAATGCATATTGGTGGGGTTTTACCCCACTTTGAACTGGGTGTAAAATTGACTTTAAACAGGACCTTCATTCAAACCTTAACTATGTCTGTGCGATCGCAGAATTGTAGTGATTCAAAATGGGTGGTTGTTGAAAGTTCTGATGCCACCTTTGAATGTAAACATCAATCTCTCTTTCCTCCTTTCACCTGAAAAAGAGACCTTGAGGTCTCGAAAGCTTGTGATTAATTATTATTTAGTTAGTCCAGTAAAAGGTATCGCATCTCTTTCTCTTTGTCTATCTTGTTCATATACAAAGACATTATGACAGAAGGCATAAAAAACAATGCTAATACTCCCACATCATGGTGTGATGTTTTACATAAATGATTATTACAAATGACACGATAAACATTAATGGCACATTTCTTTTACATGGCTACCAATCACTTCTGAAGTTGCAGCATAGGCTAAAAAAGTATTATTGCATAGACTTTCCAGATGAGGGGAAAGAAAAAGGATACATCCAGTTAATGGATGAATTACAAGCCACTTGTGTGTTAAAAATACAGAACTTCTTGAAATTAATGAGGCACACCCACTTTAAGGAACATTTTCTTATAAACACAGTAAAAAATGTCTGAAAATATAAACCTCTTAAAGTCCGCTGAAAGTCTTTACTTTGTGAAATGGGCAATAAGATAAAAAAACCATATTAATGATGAAAATAGTTTAATTATAACATGAATTATATTAACATAATTTTAGCATGTTATACTAGATAATTATGCCATGTGAAGGATGTATCTTATGGTATAAGAGATGGCATCTCATGCATTATGAGCTAGATAAATTACATATCTTATTCCATTAAACATATTTCACATGATGCATTAACTTATTATAAACCACAGCAACAAAAATTATACCCATACATAGCTTTTAAGTCAACCTATTGGAGATAAATTTTAAAATAAATGTGCAGCCAGTATGCAAGTATGCTACCTCTTAATTATTTGATGTTATTTGATCTGTACTAAATTATAATTTATAAAATATTTAAGTGTCCGTGTCTGCTTACTAAGTAGGAAAAGAACGACTCTGAATATCGTGAATAGCGTTGCCATGAAGATAAAAACTTTTAACAAGAGAAATGAATTCACATGTTGTCGCGCACATACTGAATTATGCAGCACATTAGCTACTTGTTTGTCTGCACACACACACACACAATTATATACAATTCTAAGAATTTATATTTGTGTGTGTTTGTGGACCATCTAAAAGTAAAATTTCATTTACACTAGAACCGCTTTTGCAATACGCTGCTTTTTATTTTGAATATATATATAAACCTACAATATTCAATTTTTTTATACAAGGCTATTGTTATCTCTACTGGACCTGGCAGCCTTCAATTCCTTTGTTTTTGTACAAGGAATGCACAGGGAAAAATATCAGTAGGAGAGATTTCATGCGGATGTAAGTATTCGAACCCTGCTCAAAAAGTAGGTATTTCGGGCCGAATCCGAAACCGAATCCTTGATTCAGTGCATCCCTAATCAAAATACACATAAATAGACAGAATTTAGGTAGTTTGTCATGTTGTCAGTTTAGCTGTTAGCAGGAATGTAATTTTAAAAAAATGGTATACACACGGATTGATTTGAAGTTTGATTCACAGTGGGCATCTGCCGTCTATTAGAGCCCGCTAGAGCTGGAAGCTGATTGGCTGAAGGTACTGAATTGATAATGAGAATTCTATATGCAATATGACATTTATAAATGCACTAAGAGGTATGGGAATTTTGCAAATGCTGTTTGTGATTTATATATATATATATATTAAGTATATACATGAATTGTTAATTGTTTAAAGCTTTCATAACTCCAATATTGTATTTTAGATTTTAAATGTGTGTAAATATATAATGATTAGTAAAGCAACACAATTAGATCTTAATTCTATCCATTCTGTGACAGAATACTAGTCAGATCACTCATCACACTTGGTTTAAAACAAATTCAGTGACTCTTAAGGTCCATCACAGGCAAACAGTCATGATCATCAATCTGTTAAGGAGAAAAGCAAATATATATATATATATATATATATATATATATATATATATATATATATATATATATATATATATATAATTAAGGAATGCCCAGCAAGGAGTAGTCCATTTTGGAAAACTTGTCTTTATCCATATTGTTTCTCAAAAAATGCTTTTATAGCTGAAGTTATATCTGCACGGGGGACCAAGGACTTTTATAAAACCTGCTTGTGCTTCATGTGTGAAAATGTCTTAAGATTGATTTGCCTATTTGATAGACTGCAGCTTCATTCATTACACCACACTGCACACAAAGAGGGTGCAGCATGGTCAATTGTCTTACTAAGAAAGCCCAGTGTAGCCTTTGGTTTTCTCTTAGCAGTCAGTGCTCAGACCCAGAAAGCAAGCACAAGTAGTGTTTCCCCGTTGACAGTCTCCAATGTTTAATACTGAACGTATATGACTCTGTAAGCTGTAAAGCAGCTGTCCAGGGTGCTGAAGTGAGCTGATCAGTGCATACAGGTTTCCCCATTTGATCCCCTGAGTTGTAGGCAATGGATATCCACACTCTGGAGCTCCTGGCAGCAATGTCTACACATCCTATACTTTTTTTCTGTTTTGCATTAGTTCTGACTATAGGGCAACTGTTTTGCTTTTTTTTAACCTGCATTTTTTCTTATGAAAAAGGATGCCCTTTCTACTACTACTACTGTTGGATATTATAAAACAAAGGACTGAGAAAGAGAACACAATGATAAAAGTGTGTTCCTAGAGAGAATGATTAAGAGTTAACTAATAAAGTGCATTGCCATACAGCTTATTTTGCAAGACTGGTTCTCTACTACAGGATCTCAAAGTATCTAAATGGATGAACATCATCTCAAATTGTAGCTATGTAGAAGACAAACTGTAGACAACAAAACAGGCTGCAGACATTAAGTAATGGGACAGTGCTGACTGACTCATGGTATTATTCACAGAGCTGTACAAGTCTGAACTTTTTTTGCAACAGTCAATGACAGGTTATTATAAATCTAGTGGGAGAGCTTTACAATAAAATAAGCACCACAGCTACAGTGATGCATCTTTGTGGATCTTTAAAATTTCTCCAACTGTTGTACTGATTGGGTGAAAATAGATGTTACATTCAGAACTGTCGGGGTGAAGGAAATATTGATCCATTTATAAAATGTATCTTTAAGGAGAGCATTTCCATGAGAATTCATTTAACACAAGCCCACTTAAAAAAACTAAGTCACAAACTTCTATGTTCTTTGGGTGTTTCCATAATGATTTACGATATGGCATTGTATGACAACCTTACCCAAACAATCAGCTATAGTTCATAAGCTACATTAATCAGTGCAGTGACAAATATACAAACTCAGTAGAAAATTCGTCTAGTTTAACAATGTGTGTGCTTTAGAAAAATATATTGGGAGGCTACATATTTTTAATCCTGGGACCTAGTTAGGGGTACAAAGTTATAATAATAATAATAATAATAATAATTTGGCTTCATCTAGGTGACAGTGTGTTGTATATCCAGGGAAACCAAAGTCACCAAATGTAACAAGTAACATAGTGTAATCAGTGCCGTAGCTTACACAGTGTAATAGTAAGTACAGTAGTTTATAATACAGGAACTTACACCATACAAAATACCATGTAAAGGTAAAACGTAAATGTAATAAAATAAATTAAGTGTAGAAATACAAACTAATATTCACATACAGGAACATGGGATGGCGGCAGATAGAGAGCAGGGGGTTAGAGCGCAGGAGGATCTACAAGTGCAGTCTAAACACATGAGCTTTGAGGGAGTGTCGGGAGGTGGAGAGACAGTGCTGTCTAAACACATGAGCTTTGAGGGAGTGTCAGGAGGGAGAGAGACAGTGCAGTCTAAACACATGAGCTTTGAGGGAGTGTTGGGAGGTGGAGAGAGACAGTGTAGTCTAAACACATGAGCTTTGAGGGAGTGTCGGGAGGTGGAGAGAGACAGTGCAGTCTAAACACATGAGCTTTGAGGGAGTGTCGGGAGGTGGAGAGAGACAGTGCAGTCTAAAAACACATGAGCTTTGAGGGAGGTCGGGAGGTGAGAGAGACAGTGCAGTCTAAACACATGAGCTTTGAGGGAGTGTCGGGAAGTGGAGAGAGACAGTGCTGTCTAAACACATGAGCTTTGAGGGAGTGTCGGGAGGGAGAGAGACAGTGCTGCCTAAATCCACAGAAGAACTGTGGTTAGTTCTCCAAGATGTTTGGGCCAACCTACCTGCCGAGTTCCTTCAAAAACTGTGTGCAAGTGTACCTAGAAGAATTGATGCTGTTTTGAAGGCAAAAGGTGGTCACACTAAATATTGATTTGATGCAGATTTTTCTTCTATTCACTCACTTTGCATTTTGTTAATTGATAAATATAAGCTATTAACATGTCTATTTTTGAAAGCATTCTTACTTTACAGCATTTTTTCACACCTGCCTAAAACTTTTGTACAGTACTGTATCTATCTATCTATCTATCTATCTATCTATCTATCTATCTATCTATATATATATATATATATATATATATATATATATATATATATATATAGATATATAGATATATATATATAGATATATATATATATATATATATAAATAATATAAGAAAGTTTAGAAAACTAGAGGAGGCCATTCGCCCATCTTGCTCGTTTGGTTGTTAGTAGCTTATTATGCGGCAATCTGATTCAAACATTAAAAATCCTAAAAGGTATAGACAATGTCGACCCAGGGGACTTTTTTGACCTGAAAAAAGAAGCAAGGACCAGGGGTCACAAATGGAGATAAGTAAAGGGGCATTCAGAACAGAAGATAGGAGGCACTTTTTTTACACAGAGAATTGTGAGGGTCTGGAACCAACTCCCCAGTAATGTTGTTGAAGCTGACACCCTGGGATCCTTCAAGAAGTTGCTTGATGAGATTCTGGGATCAATAAGCTACTAACAACCAAACGAGCAAGATGGGCTGAATGGCTTCCTCTCGTTTGTAAACTTTCTTCTTATGTTCTTATGTCTCACAGCTTTTTTTGATTCTAAGATGTGCGGAATTCACCGTTCCATCAACACACAGCTTCCTGGCTACCGGCCTCCGGACCAGCAACATCACCCAAGTTCCAGATTCCCATTTCATCATCTTCTGTCAAAGTCAGACCAACTACACCAAGGACACTGAATCCAACTTGTCAAAATCAACTCACTAATTTGTCCCTACACCTCCATGTCGAGATATATCGCATGTAAAGCTCCTTTCCTTCCAACAGATCTTCTCTTCATCAACATTCCTGCTCCATTGTAACCAGGCATTGGTTCGCAGAACATCTGGCCTCACTCATCTCCAAAGCTGGTATTTCTTCCCAATTCTACACTTTTAGGATCGGAGCAGCAACTTCAGCGGCAAAAGCCAACGTAAATTAAAAAAATAATAATAATAATAATAATAATAATAATAATAATGGGATGCTGGTCATCATCAGCGGTAGAAGGATATATCTGTTCATCAACCGTGGATATTACCGCAGCTCACCAGAGTCTTGTTAGCATGCCCAGAGTGGGGGCAATCTGACTGCCAGGTTTTTCCTCTCCAGCGAGTGGCAGGTTTCACATAGTCACTACTAACATTTGTGTTGTTTGATTGTTATACACTAGCACATCTATCTTCCCACGACGGTGGGGCTAAGCAGGAAGCCGGGGGTCTATTTTTGGGACAGGTGCCACCACCCATACCTCTCAAATGGAGGTCCTCACAACGTGAGTCAGCGAGACCCCCTCTCTCCCTACCAATGCCTCCTAATCTTTTTCAACCATTTCCCTGTCGACATGCTTAGCGAGCCGGACAGGCATCAATCTTCTCTGTCGACATGCTCAGCGAGCCGGACAGGCATCTCTCTTCTCTCGACATGCTCAGCGAGCGGGACAGGCATCAATCTTCTCTGTCGACATGCTCAGCGAGCCGGACAGGCATCAATCTTCTCTGTCGACATGCTCAGCGAGCCGGATGGGCATCAGTCTTCTCTGTCGACATGCTCAGCGAGCCGGATGGGCATCAGTCTTCTCTGTCGACATGCTCAGTGAGTCGGACAGGCATCAATCTTCTCTGTCGACATGCTCAGCGAGCCGGACAGGCATCAATCTTCTCTGTCGACATGCTCAGCGAGCCGGATGGGCATCAGTCTTCTCTGTCGACATGCTCAGCGAGCGGGACAGGCATCAGTCTTCTCTGTCGACATGCTCAGTGAGTCGGACAGGCATCAATCTTCTCTGTCGACATGCTCAGCGAGCCGGACAGGCATCAATCTTCTCTGTCGACATGCTCAGTGAGTCGGACAGGCATCAATCTTCTCTGTCGACATGCTCAGCGAGCCGGATGGGCATCAGTCTTCTCTGTCGACATGCTCAGCGAGCCGGATGGGCATCAGTCTTCTCTGTCGACATGCTCAGCGAGCGGGACAGGCATCAATCTTCTCTGTCGACATGCTCAGTGAGTCGGACAGGCATCAATCTTCTCTGTCGACATGCTCAGCGAGCGGGACAGGCATCAGTCTTCTCTGTCGACATGCTCAGCGAGCGGGACAGGCATCAATCTTCTCTGTCGACATGCTCAGCGAGCGGGACAGGCATCAGTCTTCTCTGTCGACATGCTCAGTGAGTCGGACAGGCATCAATCTTCTCTGTCGACATGCTCAGTGAGTCGGACAGGCATCAATCTTCTCTGTCGACATGCTCAGCAAGCCGGACAGGCATCAATCTTCTCTGTCGACATACTCAGCGAGCCAGATAGGCATCAATCTTTACGAACCCTTACGGATATCAGAAGTCGGTCACCAGGCACAGCAATCAGCTCAGCGAGCTGCAAAAGACTCCCAAAGACTACCAAGATTCACCTAAACGCCTCGTAAAATATAAGTAAATCAGTAACACCTTTGCACATAAAAAAACTATAGTGCAATCAATTCCAAAATGGATGTTTACGTGCTTATGTTCATTTTATTTATGCTGAATGTTGTTGGTTTTATTTAGGAGGATAGACACTGAGGTTAAATGTGAAGCTTACAGACATGCCAAAATACAAAACAATAAAATGCTATTAAAATACCAACTCCTACCCTTCTTCTCTCTATTTTGTGCATGGCATCCCATTTGCAGCATGTAATCAGATGAAGAAAACCATTTTATTAGACGATCTATTAGAAACACAAGGAAACTTATCTGATGTGGGGCAGTATCCCCACTTTGCATCTTGAGCATAATTTGAAACTGTAGCGCACCAGAGTTTTTTTGATTCCTCATTTTCTGTAGTGCAGTAATAGTAATCCTTATCGTTGTATTTAAAAGGAAATGTACAGGGTGCACCATTACTGTTTCCACCAGTGGTAGGAGGCCCTGTGTATAGGATATATACTTCATGTTAATGACAGAATGACTTGAAATGCTTTATTGAAAGTACTTTACAACTGTGGAAGCAACGGATATAGATAACATTGCTTTTTTTTGACCCAGTCAGTAAACTCATGTAAACTTGCATGCATGAACTGCTGGATTTCAGCACTGGCACAGAACAGGCCAATGTCTGATTCAAGTCCAGAGATACAATAACAATTACCCACAAAACATGGACAGAATTTACTGTGCCTCTCTGGTGATATCATGCATTTAGGCTCAAACCATTTCAGCCAATTCTGAAAGTGTATAGCCAATGTGTTTCTCATGATTTTTTCCATGAAATAGCAAGATTCAGCAATTAATTCTGAAAGGCCTATAGTTTTACTTCCATTCTACATACCACTGAACTTCATAATGTAGTACCTTTGTGTAATTTATCTTTAACACGTAAAAATGTACAGAAAGGGCTGTAAATGGCTATTAAGGATTCCAAGTTGATTATCTACCTGTAAAAGGGCAGTTACCCCACTTGTTGTCTTGGGGATAATCACTGGTTGTGGCACACCAGGGAATGCGGTTGTTATTGATTGTTGTGCATTCGAAGTACATCTGCTTGTCATAGGAAAAGGGGAAGACACACTCTTTTCCAGGATCATTACCGCCTACCGTGACAATGCAAAACAGTAGTGAAAATAAACAGAAGAAATATCTCAAAATCAAACTTTCTTCATGGTTCTGCCTTCCTTTCATCTCCAAATACATTTCGATTTGGAATCAAAGACAACATTTAGTAGAACACGGAATAAATGCTAAGCATGTGGAGGCACAGGAACCACGATGCAACACTGCAGAGGAAAATATAACTTCAAACATAAGCTCTCACTCCTAGGAGTAGGCATCAAACTACCCCAGCATATACACAATCTGCATGTTTATTCTCATATACATTAATACATCTTCATGATTGGTTTTATCATGTCATGGCTATTTTTCCAGCTTACACTGAGATGGAGCACCCCCCTTTTTAGTCACATTTATTTTGCATAATTAAAACAATATACAATGTATTCTGCAAAATGATCCATCTATTAAGAAGACACACTAACTTACCTGATGTGGGGCAGTATCCCCACTTTTGGTCTTGAGTATAATTTGAAACTGTAGCACACCAGAGTTTTTTTAATTCCTCATTGTCTGTAGTGCAGTAATATCCTTATCGTTGTATTCAAAAGGAAATTTACAGGATGCACCATTACCGTTTCCACCAGTGGTAGGAGGCCCTGTGTATAGGATATACGATTTATGTCAATGACAGAATGACTTTTAAACCTTTACATGTGAGCTTGCGTGGTTCAGGGGGTGTGGACCTGGGGGCTTCTAATTTTTTAATTTCCTGTTAATTAGTATCTATTTTCTATTTAAGCCCTGATCACTTGCACCTTTGCTGTCTAGTGTTTCGTTTTTAGCAATTCTCAGACGCTGTCCGCTAATTTCTAAACTTCGTTGCCTCGCTCACTGAAGGTCATTTCTCTGCACAGCGCTGCCAAGATATTAGCTATAATTTTCCTACCTGCTCAGGTGATCCTTTTCATTCAGCCTCTCTTTTCAGCTCCAAGAGCTCCAACGTTAGTCTTTCCTGTTCCATCTAGTCTCCACCCCAGCAACAGAGCCGTCCAAAGCGCAGCTTCATTACTCAACTTGTCTACAACTTTATCAGAAAGACTGGTCCTCCGCTAAACTTTCAAGCTCCTTCGACAAGACATCGACATTCCCGTTGTCAATTATTGCCTTACTTTAGCTCTATTGAATCCACCACGAAGCTTTGTACGCGGAATCTCTCTTTACTCTTCGCCTGCAATCAGACGCCCCTCCCCCGCTCCCACAGAGCCAGCACCCCTGATCCCACAGAGCCAGCACAATTACCGTTCCATCAGAAGATCCTGCCCTGGACCTCCATCAGCTACGTTCAACGTTTTTGAAGACGTATCCAGCCCATTACAAACTCCATTTCAACCAGTGGCGGCGCAACATGCTCCAAGGACAGTGCTGTATTGCAACTTTTCCACCAGCGCCTCACAGACCATGGTTACCATGGCAATGCCCTCACTGAATGACTGCGTGGAGTGGTAAGCTGCCATGGTAACCAGGCAGCTTCATCAGGCACTGCGTGCTCTGTGCCTCAGTACTGCAATCTTCTGGCTTCCTGTTGCTGCGCTTTCATCTAAATACTGCGTTTAAGTTATTCATATACACCCACTAACTGTCCTAAAACATGTCTTGAATATTTACTATTCAAATCTAAAGGAATGAGCAAACGTTGTTCTACATAGACAAGGATTTAAATCATAATAACCTCATATATTCTACCCTGCTTCACTCAAGCCATGGTTTAATTCCAATCATAACCTCTAGATGGCAGTATAATATCACAAGTTATATATATATATATATATATATATATATATATATATATATATATATATATATATTTAAGCCGGTTTGCTATCGCTGCGAAGCTCGGACACTACAGCTTTTCTATCCATTCCTGCAGTTTGTTCTCACTCTGATGGATTCTCGGGAGTTCCCCTCCTGCCTCAACCTTTTGTCTACCCATATCAACCGACATTCTTCAATTTCAACTCTACCCCCCGCCCTTTCGAGGACCTGGTCATGAAGCCATACACTTATCGGCTTTCTGAGATGCTCCGAATCTACCGTCACATTAACTTCCAGCTTCCCTGCATCAGGCATCCATTCCTGCGACACCTTCCTGTTCCCAGATTCGTGCTTCCTCATCTGGCTCCTCTCCTCCAAACCGACAAATTTCACCAAGGCACTTTATTCAACTTTCAAAGTTATCATTTCATCAACATGAGCTGCCAGTCAGATACAGAAACCATGTCCTACGACTATCAACATTTCAGTCAAAGTGTCCTCCTATCCTGCAATAGACAATACACTCATAGACAGCTCCCGACCAAATCAAGAGATTCGCAGCAGCCGCCAAGCAACGCATTCTTCATCCTCTCAGGTTCTGCAGCGGCCTCAGATCTATGCATTCTTCATCTCTGCCCCATCCCCGCTTCATCTAAATAACCTTAACACTCAAGACCAATATCCACCGCATTCAGCAGATCTCTGCGCTCTGCAGCAGACCACCACACTCTACCAATGGCAATCCACCATTCACTATTACAGATCACTGTTTCAGCAGATCTCTGCTCTCTACAGCAGGCCACTGCTCGTTATTGACAGCACTTATTTGTTTACTTCCTCAGATCTCTGCACTGTTCAGCAGATCCTGTCCTCTACTGTTAATTGCTCCTCACTACAGCAGATCTCTGCTCCCTCTTCAGATCTCTCACTATTACAGCATGCAAAAGTTGCTTTAGTTTACAGTTTAAATCTGTAACTGCACTTCTCCAGAGCTTCAACGCTCCAGCTTTCCTCCAATATGCAGATCGTGGCAGCATTCTGCAATCAAGGCTAACGCTAATCCCCATCTAATCAAAATACGATGTGCTTGACTTTCTCAGCAATCTATTCATATGTCCACACATTCTCTCAAATATTACAGCATTAATACATGGTGAGAGATGTGGTACGAGACTGGAAATCTGTCTTGATTATGAGTTAAGGAGTTCCACTACTAGGAGAATGATTGGAGTTGTGAAACCCAAATCTGTGAATGTGAGTTCACCTTTTCCATTCCAAGCAGATAGGACAGTAGCAAACCGGTGATCGATCCTGTATTAACTAACACATAGGATGGTCGACATCTCTGCCCTCATTTCCAGAAAATGGAGTGCAAAGGTGCTGAGCCCCCAGCAGTCAATTTGCACACATGTTCGCTCAGTTCCAGCTGCTACCTCAACCCTATCCAAGTTCAGTCAGCCAGTCCCGCCTGCTGCCCCCCCCCAGACTCCCCAGCTTCACCAGCTGCTATTTGACTGAACCTACTCTCAGTAACCTCCTTCAATCTGCTCAGCATTTCATGTCTGCAGCCCCCGCCCCTCTTTTGAGAGCTTCATATTCTACAGCTTGGTCAGTGTTTTCAAACTTCTGTGCCCAGAATCGATTCATCCTATTCCTTAAATCAAAACGAGATCCTGGCTTTCATCGTCCACGCTAGGATTCTCCCCCATTCTCTCCATACCAGCAGTTCACCTGACCCTCCGTGGGATTCTTAAGAGCTTTCACCACCTTCCCGCCTGTCTATATCAATGGACATTCTCCATTTGCTCATTCTACTCTTTGGAAAGGCCACTTTGCCCCTAAAAAGGATCTACCTATGATCATCTGCATCTCAGCCGTCTTCGGTCTCCTCAGAGTTCACAGTTTCCTCTGCTTCTAGTTTCCCAGTGGTATCCAAGTTCTGTCAGCTGGTCCCGCCTGTTTCCCCAAACCCCCTCCAGACCCCACAGTTTCATCAGCTGCTTTTAGACTGAACCCTACCCTCCACGACCTCCTTCAATCTGCTCCATACTACATGTCTGCAGCCCTCGCCCCTTCAAGAGCTGCTTCTTCTACAGCCTGGTCAGCATTCTTACCCTTCTGCGCCATAATCATATCCACCATTGATTCTTCTCGCTCTATTACACCGTGTAACAAATTTTTATTTTTTGGTTCCTGGGTAGTAAGTGTTATTTCCTAATTGCTTATGCCTCAAAAGTATAGAAAATGGCTATTATTCCCCACAAACTTTGCTTTTGTGACCAGGACAGTGATATTTTGAAATTTACCTATTTTCCAGAACATTCCAGATAGATTCAGTGCTGAGTAAACTTGGAGTAACTTCTAGAACTTTCTAGAACTTTCCAGTAATATAAATAGTAGTATAAATACAGGGCCTTAAGCCCACCAGTTCAGTTTAGTTCAGCTGCCTAAGTGGATACATATCTGCATTTTCTGAGATGGCATCAAGAGGCTGCAAGCATCCGGCAGACGATTTTGCTATGTCTGCGGCCAATTTATCAAGACAAGAGCGAAAAAGTACTCCGTGGAAGCATCTGCTAAGATGTGAGGCCCACAAGGCATATTTCGCATGCCTGTCGGGGATCAAGACAAACCCTGGGCACCTCATTTCACCCTGCGAAAGCACTGCAAAAAAAACTCTGAAGGTAAGAGGGACAATTGTTGCTCGGAATTTTATGTTATAAAATTTGTTAAAATTTTAAAATTGTAAAAGTTTTTAATTTTAAAATGTTTTACAATTTTCAATGTTATTGAAAAATATATCATATATGAAAAATGTTGAGAGAATCTCTTACACATTAGTCATGGGTGAAAATAAATGTATTTTTGTAGGATGGTACAGAGGGAAAAGAGAGCCATGAAGTTCGCTATCCCAAGAATTTGGCGGGGAACCCACTGACCACTCAAGCAACTGCTACTTCTGCATGGTGGACCCTTCCAAACGCCGGACTGGCAAGAATGCACCTGCTATCACGTATCCGGACCTTCCTTCATCCATCGCCCCGGTGCCACACTGCCATGAGCTCCCGCATCCACTCCTCCGGGAGAGAGCAGCCGTCTTTAGAAAGAGCAGCAAGTCAGAGAGAGGAAGACATTGTAGATCCAGATGACAATTTCAGAGGTGGAGCTGAGGAGAGAAACCCATACTACCCCAACCAAAAAGACCTCAACGACTTGATTAGAGATCTTGGTCTCACCAAGTCCAATGCCGAGCTTTTGACGCCTAGGCTCAAGCAGTGGAACTTGTTGGCTGAAAGTGTGCAAGTCGCAGATCAGAGGAAGCGCCACCAACCTTTTTCCAGCTTCTTCACCCGTCAAGATGGGCTCTGCTTCTGCCACAATGTGACCAGTCTGTTCGAGGCAATCGGAATCGCCTGTAACCAGAAATCTCGAAAAACTACTCACTTCTAAATCTTTTGTAGTCATTTTTGTATTACTTTAGTATAAATACATGTTAATTTGGATTCATATGTTTTTTTTTCTGACTTTGTGAACGAAAAGACACAAATTCGCCAGTTTTCTCATTGGAAATAGGTAAATTTCAAAATATCACTGTCCTGGTCACAAAAGCAAAGTTTGTGGGGAATAATAGCCATTTTCTATACTTTTGAGGCATAAGCAATTAGGAAATAACACTTACTACCCAGGAACAAAATTGTGTTACATAGTGTTATCACTCGTCACTGGTTTTCAACCCACCTCTCGACCCTCCTGTCCAGAGCAGGCCTCCCTCCTCAGCTTTATACTCCCATTCATTCCATATAGGTGCAGCCACCTCTGCCGCAAAGGCCAGCATCAATCAAAGCCTGATTAAGACCATGGGGCCGGTCCTCTTCTGCAGTGGATTCTTATGTTCATTCATCTCCCTCCAATATAGTTGCAGCCCATTTTAAAATCGCTAGTATGTCCAGAGTGGGGGCTACCTGACCGCCGGGGCCACCAGAGGTTTTCCCCTAATCGGCCTCAAGGGTTTTTTTCCTTCTCCACTGAGCATCAGGTATACACATAGTCACATCCTACTAATATAATCACCAACCATCCCTCTGTTTGTCTCATTTTGTCCTTCTGGTCTTTTGTTTGTTATGCGTTGACATGTGCTGTCTTTTGTTTGTTTCACGGTGTAGGAGATTTCGTGAGGTGCCGGGGGCCCATCATTTGGGGGGCAAGTGAGTCTCACTTCCCCGACCTCAGGGCTAGGCATCCGCCTCCCTTACCTTCAGGGGGGTTCTCACCATGTGAGTCAGAGCGGACCCCTGGCCATACTCTGTCCTGTCGCAGCTCCTGCGATAATCTTGCCTCACTTGAGACTCTGTTCTATTCTGCCTTTCTTTCTGGATGTGGCCCTCGTGCTCGAGTCCCATACTAACCTCTATGCTTTGTCCTTATTTCAGGTTCCAGGCAGCGTGACATCTTGGCTAATCGGGGGTTTAACGAGCACCCCTTCACAGAAGTCTCAGATGCTGGGTACCTCTCTCTCATCTCCTTTCGTGTTGCGGTCTTCCGGGACCGACTTCCTCCCGAGGGGTGGCTCCCCGAGTCATAACCCTCGTATGTGTTTTCGGTCGTTGGGTCCTTTACCCCTGGGATGTGTCGGCATCGTCACCCTCAGTCAGCGACCATCTTTTCTAGCCTGTCTTCGGTTGCTGGGTCCTTCGCCCCTGGGATGTGTCGGCACCGTCGCCCTCAGTCAGTGACCACTTTCTATCCTACTAACCGCTCCTTTCTGCTAATCAACACAGAATACAGTATTGCACACATATTGAATTCATGACAGCATTGTTAATGGTTCTCAATTATGTAATTGTATTTATTTATTTTAGGGTTACCATGTGGCTCCAGATTAACTGGCGCTGTGAATCAGAACAGGATTTCAAACTTGCCCCTAAATTGAAATAAATGAATGTGTAAATGAACCATCCTTAGCTACAATTAATAATGGTGCTTAAATACACGCATGCACGTCAAATAATTGTATTATACTAAGAATGAATTGCAGCCAGTCGCTATTTTTTTCTGTTTGTTAAAATTTAATCGCCCATATTATTCTGCAAATACAATCGCATCATCATCTCATTGCTCTATTGATAGATTAGCTATTTGTTCATTAAGATCTGATCAGAAGCAGCTGATCAGTGTGACTTGTTTGCTGCGCCCAAGTAATTCCACCACAGCAGGATTAATCAAAGGTGGAGCTCATTTATACGTGAATTACTTTCAGTTTAGGGGGAATTTTGAAATCCCGGTCTGTCTCAAAGCGTCCGGTTAATCTGGAGCCATATGGTAACCCTATTTATTTTATATTAAAGATTTCTGAAATAAATGTCAGTTTGCAAATGTACCATACTTTATACTTTATATGCGTATTCATCCAGCAAGCGAGGATGGTGTTTTTCCCCCCTTTTTTATACATGTCACAATTGTTGCACATGAAATATGCCAGATTAGTTGACCTCCCATCTGAAAACCATAAAGGAGGCGGGAGTATTGTGTGACATCACATAACCACAGTCTCAGTAAATTGAACGATGATTGATTAAGGGGATGTTCATCCAGGACCAACTGTACAATGATGGACCAGGAACAACAGCCACACAGCAAAATCAGGTTGTGTCTCTGGCTGCAGCTCCACTCTCAGTCCTCTGGAACATACAAACATAAACACCACACAGCGCTCCGACACGTTATCTCCATTCAGCGTAAGGGCAATGCTTACGTAGCTGCAGCCCCTTTGTAGTGCCAAACTCCTCCCCGTGATCAGCCGGCACTACGGTGTATCCACTCGCGACGCAGCAACAGTACTACGCTCTTTCACCAAGATGGCCGACTTCCAGTTTCACACCACTATCGAGTTGAGTTAGGCCATCTCTGGGAAAGCACACCACCCATCTTACCAAGCGCCCTTCCTGGTTGGGAATTGCAGCTTAGATTCCTTCTCTCCTCATCACATGGACTAATAAGCACTCTGCTGCATGTCTTCCTTTTTACGAGTTCAAGATTGCTGAGGTAAACAATTGAGCAGTAAATCACAAAACACCGTTATATATTTTATACATTTTTATCAAGAAAGATAGAAAATAGATGCTCTACAAAAAAAGAAAAGAAGATTTTTATCAAAATTGCAGAAATTAGTTTAGCAATGAATAATATTCAGGTAGCATCTCAGCTTCAGTGTAAGTATTGATTATATGGAAAACAATGCATTCATCTATTGTCTATAATGTCTTTTATATTGGAGTAGCAATATTCTTAAATCAATAATCAAATATGAATATGCAAGCAGGATAGCTGTTTGAGTGAATACCAATCAGTAAATATTAGACTATACATTTCAGTGGAATCTGATTAATAAGAGATTATGAGATCAGAGTTAATTTATTGATCTGTTGTTAATTATATTTCTTTTAATTAGAATTTACAGTACAAAAACTTAAACCCCACTTCACTTGTTCTTATTCATTTCAGCCCTTCACTCAGTCTCTTAGATCACTATTGATTTGTACACCCTTTATATTTCACAAACACCAGTCTTTCTGCAAACATGCATTTATTCTATTCCCAAGTATCTCTTCAGTGACTCTTTTTCTATTCTATTCTAGTTTCTACTCTTTTCTGAATATTCTATTTGTTTTGCAGCGTTGATTCCTGGGGTAATGACTTTAGCCATTGTCCTATTCAGGTCTTTGTTCAATAAGAAAATCCTTTTTCACATTGAGAGATCCAGAGATGGAGAGAGGAATACAGTAACAAGTAACTACGGTGTGATAGGTGTTACAGAAACTTGGTTGTCTGAGAGTGATGGAGACGAATATAATATTAGTGGGTACACACTGTATAGGAAAGACAGGCAGGACAGAAGAGGCGGAGGGGTAGTGCTATACATAAGAAATAGTTTTGAAGCCCAGGTGTTAAATCAGGACATAGAAAACAATGCAGAATCAATATGGGTCAGAATAATGGACACAAATTCAAAGGGAATAATAATAGGAGCATGCTATAGACAGCCAAATTCAGACGCTGAGCAAAATAATCTGTTATACAATGACATTCGAAATGCGTAGAAAAGGAGAAGCCATACTACGGGGGGATTTCAACTTCCCCGTATAAATGGGAAAACCCGATGGGGAGCACGACGGATGAAATTGAAATGGTGGAAATGACAAATGACTGCTTCCTAACGCAATTTGTCAAGGCACCGACTAGAGGGGAGGCATGCCTTGATTTAGTCTTTTCAAATAATGATGAAGACAGAAAAACTAAAACAGAGGTCAGAGAGTCATTGGCAAACTCAGATCACAACATGGTCTCATTTGAAGTATTTTTAAAACCCCAAAAGTAATGACTAAAGCTAAGGTTTACAATTTTAGAAAAGCAAACTATGAAGGTATGAAACAGAGACTAACAGACGTAGATTGGAGTAAAATAGAGAACACATCCACAGAAAAAGGGTGGCTGTTTTTTAAAAATGTAGTACTAGAGGCGCAAAACAATTACATCCCAAAAGTAGACAAATCTAAATATAAAACAAAATGGCCAAAATGGTTTAATAGATCAATTAAAAAAAATATTCAGCTAAAAAAGTCACTTTACAGAGCATTTAAAAGGGACCAAAAACAAAGTACACAGAAAGAGTACTTGGAACTGCAAACACAAGTCAAAAAGGAAGTTAGAAAGCCCAATATTGCTAAGGGGGCTAAAATCAATTCCAAAATGTTTTTCCAATATTATAACAGCAAGAGAACATTCAAAGAGAAGGTTAAATGTCTAAGAGACACAAATGGCAAAATCCTAGATGTAAATGATACTTTTCACAGGTTTTTACAAAGGAGGACACAGACCACATGCCCCACATGTCGACCTGTTCCTATCCAATTTTAAATAACTTTAGCATAACAGAGGCAGAAGTGTTAAAGGGACTAGGAGCTCTTAAAATAAACAAATCCCCTGGGCCGGATGAGATCCTCCCAATAGTACTCAAAGAAATGAAAGAAGTTATTTACAAACTGCTAACCAAGATCATGCAACAGTCTCTTGACACAGGGGTTGTACCAACAGACTGGAAAATAGCAAACGTAATACCAATCCACAAAAAGGGAGACAAAACCGAACCAGGTAACTACAGACCAATAAGCCTGACTTCTATTATATGTAAACTTATGGAAACTACAATAAGATCCAAAATGGAAAATTACCTATATGGTAACAATATCCTGGGAGACAGCCAGCATGGTTTAAGAAAAGGGAGATCGTGTCTAACTAACCTACTTGACTTTTGTGAGGTTGCAACATTGACAATGGATAATTGCAAAGCATACAACATGGTTTATTTAGATTTCCAGAAAGCTTTTGACAAAGTCCCGCATAAAAGATTAATTCTCAAACTGAACGCAGTAGGGATTCAAGGAAATGCATGCACATGGATTAGGGAGTGGTTAACATGTAGAAAACAGAAAGTACTGATTAGATAAGTTCCTGCTTCTAGTAATTTTAACTAACTACATTTGGTGACATTGTAAGGTGGTGTTTGAATTGGCTGAGTTAGTGTGTGATTAGTACCAGGTGAGTGGCTAAAATGATTAGCAGTTGATTTTGCTATTTGATTGGTTTCCACACAGTTTAGTTGGTTCTTTTGCCAAGCAGGTGTAACATTTAATCAAGCAGCTTATTTCGGCGCCAGCAAGAAGCGCCAGCAAACTGAAGAGCCTCAAAAAAGAGCCAGGAGTCTAGCTGGGAGTCCAGCGAGGGAGGCCTGCGCTGAGACGCTGTTCGACTAGATCCGAACCTAACGGGGCTCTAGAAGAATCTATCTACTAGTCAAGTCTGTACCTCCACCCCACTGCTCCTACCGTGCCTTTTGTCTTGCTTGTCCTGCTATGACTGTCTCACATCCTGTTCTGTCCTCCCGCCCCGCCCCTCTGCCCTCCCTCTGCTGCTGCTCCTCCAACCCCTCTAACCTCATTTCTCTGCCTCCCCCCCAGACACCTCTGGTGCACTCTTGAACTGTCACTCTTCTGCTAACAAAGCTGATTTCATATCTGCCTTTGCCTCCCACCTCTCGCTCGATTTCCCTTGCTCTCACTGAAACCTGGCTGTCCCCTGATAACACTGTTACTCCTGCTGCCCTGTCCTCTCTCTACGTCCTGTCCCATACCCGCGTCTCACTGGACGGGAGGTGGGACGGTCTCTCCTCTCCCTCCTTACTCTTCTCTGTCCCTCCGATCTCACCTCCCTCTCTGTCAGTACCTTTGAATTTCATGCAGTCCAACCAACCTCCCTGTCAGCTCCTGCTCATTGTTCTGTACCGCCCCCCTGGGCCTCTCACTCACTTTCTGGATGAACTCGACTATCTACTCTCCTCCCTCCCTCTGTCTACCCTGACTGTCCTGTTGGGTGACTTCAACATCCATCTCTCCAACCTCAGCCACTCTGCTGGATTCCTCCCTCTCCTTCACTCCTTCGACTTCTGTCTCTCTCCGTCCCTCCTACCCACAAAGCTGGCCATCAACTGACCTCACCTTCCAGGGCCTGCTGCCCCTCCACTCTCTGTCACCCCTGGACCTCTCTGATCACTATTTCATCTCTTTTTCTGTCTCCCCCACTCTCCCTGCTCCTCCTACCCCCCACTGTCACCTCTCGCCGTAACCTCCGATCTCTCTCCCCTCTGTCCTTGCCTCCACTGCCTCTCTCACCCTCCCTCCTATCGACTCCTTTTCACAACTCTCCGTAGACTCTGCTACCTCCACCCTCTTCCTCACTCACCTCCTCCCTCGACTCCCTCTGTCCCTCACCTCCCAACCTGCTCGCCGCTCCCTCCCCATCCCTGGCTCTCCTCTGTGCTCCGTCGGCAAGAATCACACTGCGATCTGCTGAAAAGAAATGGAAGAGAACCAAACCCCTGCTGCCCCAGACCTCACCGCACTCTCCTCTCCTCCTTCTCCTCTACTCTCTCCTCTGCTAAATGTACTTATTTCAATCTATAATCCAAGCCTCCACTAACAACCCACGTAAACTATTCTCACCTTCTCCTCCTCTTAAATCCTCCCCTTCCTCCTCCCTCCTCTATCTCCCCTGACGACTTTCCCTTCTTCTCTTCTAAAATCTCAGATATCCGCAAACTCTTTAACACCTCTCCCTCCCCCGCACCCCTCCTGCTCCAACCCCTACACCCACTACATCCCCTACTAACTTGCCCTCCTTCTCCACCTTCTGCCCCTCTCAGACTCTGACCTCTCCTCCCTGCTCCAGGGTCACAAACCCACCCGTGTGCCTTGGACCCCCTCCCTCACCTCTTTCAAGCTGCTGCTCCTGCTCTACTCCCTTCATCTCCTCACTCCTCAACACCTCTTTACTTTCTGGTATCTTTCCTCTGCCTTCAAAAAGCCTCTATCACCCCTCCTCAAAACCCACCCTCGACCCCACCTCCCTCCAGAGCTACCGTCCGCCTCCTCCTACCCTTCCTCTCCAAAACCCTCGAGGGACTGTACACCACCAGCTCTCTGCTTTCCTGTCCAACCACCTCTGCTTGACCCTCTCCAATCTGGCTTCCGCTCTGCTCACTCCACTGAAACCGCCTCCTGTCTGTCACCAACTCACTTAAGTGTGCCCAAGCTGCCTCTCTCCTCTGTCCTAATTCTCCTCGACCTCTGCTGCCTTTGACACTGTTGATCACTCTATCTACTATCATCTCTTGCTAACCTGGGGATCTCTGGCACTGCTCTGGCCTGGTTCTCCTCCTACCTCCAACCGCACTTACCAGGTAACCTGGCGTGGAGCAACCTCCATACCTCACCCCTCTTAACTGGAGTCCCCCAAGGGTCAGTCTTGGGTCCTCTCCTGTTCTCTCTACACCCGCTCCCTGGGCCCCCTCATTGCATCCTATGGTTTCTCATACCATTTCTATGCTGATGATGCTCAGATTTTTCTCCTTCCCCACCTCTGACTCCACCATCTCCTCCCGTATCTCTACCTGTCTGTCTGCTATTTCCTCCTGGATGCACTCGCATCACCTCAAACTCAACCTCTAAATCTGACCTCCTTTCTTTCCCTCCTCCTCCCCTCCTCTGATCTCTCTATCTCTGTTCCTCTGGAATCTACCACTCTCCCTCTTCCTCCGCTAAGAACCTTGGAGTCACCCTGGACCCCTGCCTCTCTTATTCCCAGCACATCTCCACTCTGGCGCACTTGCCGATTCTTCCTGAGCAACATCCAAGAATCGACCCTTCCTCACCAACTATGCTACCCAGCTCCTGGTCCAGGCCCTGGTACTCTCCCGCCTAGACTACTGCAACTCCCTCCTGGCTGGCCTCCCTCGTCCGCCACCCGTCCGCCTCCAGCTCATCCAGAACTCTGCTGCCCGCCTGGTATTCTCTCATAAACCGCCCACGCTACTCCACTACTCCTTTCGCTCACTGGCTCCGATCACCGCTCGCATCCAGTTCAAGACTCTTGTACTAGCCTACAGATGCCTTGACCAGACTGCACCCAGCTACCTCCAGAGCCTCATCTCTCCCCACACCCCACTCGAACTCTCCGCTCCGCCTGCACTAGAAGACTGGCTCTACCTCCGCTATGCTCCCTGCCTCCAGAGCCGCTCCTTCCACCTTGCTCCGCAGTGGTGGAATCGACCTTCCTACAGATGTCAGGACTGCCCAGTTCCTGACCACATTCCGCGCCTCCTTAAGACTCACCTCTTCAAACAGCACCTGTAGAACTCCTCTGTTTGTATCCTGGGACACTATCACCCTTCATTTAAATGTGCTTTATTTTGCTCTTATCTGCCCCGTATTTTACTGCATTTAATCCTGTACTTCAGAATATTGTAATCTGCCAAGTGTTTTACCTGTAGTATTTTGTACTTAATCATATCCTGATGTAACTATCACTTTTAATCATATCCTGATGTAACTATCACTATTATCTGCTGTATTATTGAATTGTGGTTTGTCACACTTGAACAAAAAAATTATTGTATTTCTTGCTCTTATTGTATTACTTGTATTGTAACACTTGAAATGTATTTGTTTGCGATTGTAAGTCGCCCTGGATAAGGGCGTCTGCTTAAGAAATAAATAATAATAAATAATAGAGGAGAAATCTCAAAATGGGACCAGTGGTGTACCTCAGGGATCACAGGGATCAATATTAGGTCCTCTGCTATTCCGAATCTACATTAATGATTTAGATTCTGGTATAGTAAGCAAACTTGTTAAATTTGCAGACGACACAAAAATAGGAGTAGTGGCAAATACTGTTGCAGCAACAAAGGTGAAAAGTGTAAAGTATTTCATGCAGGCAATAAAAATGTGCGTTATAAATATCATATGGGAGATAGTGAAATTGAAGAAGGAACTATGAAAAGACCTAGAGTTTATGTTGACTCAGAAATGTCTTCATCTAGACAATGGGGAAGCTATAAAAAAGGCCAACAAGATGCTCGGATATATTGTGAGAAGTGTTGAATTTAAATCAAGGGAAGTAATGTTAAAAACTTTACAATGCATTAGTAAACCTCACCTAGAATATTGTGTTCAGTTCTGGTCACCTCTTTACAAAAAGGATATTGCTGCTCTAGAAAGAGTGCAAAGAAGAGCAACCAGAATTATCCCGGGTTTAAAAGGCATGTCATATGAACAAAGAAGACTACACGGCGATCTGATTCAAACATTCAAAATCCTAAAAGGTATAGACAGTAATAACCCAGGGACTTCTTTCACCTGAAAAAAGAAACAAGAGGATGGGTCACAAATGGAGATTAGATAAAGGGGCATTCAGAACAGAAAATAGGAGGCACTTTTTTACACAGAGAATTGTGAGGGTCTGGAACCAACTCCCCAGTTGTTGAAGCTGACACCCTGGGATCCTTCAAGAAGCTGCTTGATGAGATTCTGGGATTAATAAGCCAGTAACAACCAAACGAGCAAGATGGGCTGAATGGCCTCCTCTCGTTTGTAAACTTTCTTATGTTCTTATGTTCTTAAGGGAGGGGGAGAGAGAAGGTTAGAGGGGGAGGAAAAGTGAGTGTAGAGAAATAGAGGAGGGGCTCAGGGTAAGAGGGTGAAAAAGAGAAGATTTTTTATTTTTATTAAATGTAGACAGGCTGTCCTTGAGATTACTTCTTTTGGTGGCCCTTGCTTTAATAAAGAACTATTTAGTTTGGTGCTGTGACGTCTGTGCGGTGACGTCAGGACAGACGCAGGAAGGGAAAAAACTCTGACACCAGGTAGTACAGCAGTTCAAAAAGACGCTGTGCGCCGTTTATTTAAATACAAGCAGGTCAGGCTGGGCGGTAACTTTCACTGATCCTATATTTACTTTTAAGTTCCGTTTCAGTTTTGTTTCTCTCTCCTCTCGCTCTTTCCGCTCTCGCTCCTAACACCCACCTGAGTGCAGAGAGCTGCAGGCTTTTATATCGTGGCCGAGGTGTTTAACTGGCTAGTAATTCTAATTACCCCTCGGTCACAATTTGCCTGGTTTATTAATTACATCCACGCTACTAAACAAAACAATAATAAAAACACCCAATGTGTCTACAGCGCCATATTATACATAAATACAAATAAAACAACAACAAAACATACAGTGCTTCACCGTCATATTTATACAAATAAATAATTCAGAATACAAAACAATAAATTGTACAAGGGTGGGGGAGACCCCATTCTAAAAATAAACAAATAAATCAATGTACAGGGGCTCCTTGCCCTGTTACATGTGCCCCTCCTTGTCTTGAAGCACACATGGCTACGGCCACCTTCCCCCTCAGTCTCATAGTCCTGGTGACCCAGGAAATAAGTTGATCTGGAAATAAGTTGATCAAGCTCTAGAATTTAAAGGGGAGGTTCCATTGTTTCTAATGTAAACGAGCCAGGCTGAAATAAGTAGATTGAGCCAGGAAATAAGTTGATCGAGCCCAAGAAATAAGTTGATCGGTGTGGAAGGGGGAAATCACTGACACCGGAGACAGAAAGCTGGGTTTCTAAACACCCTTGGGTGCACTATTTATTTTCATACAAGGTGGCACTGAGACACCGTTATTGCAACGATGGTAAGGTGTCTCAGTGCTCACCTAGCGCACACGCCATCGCCAATAAATCATAAGAAAACAGAAGGCAAAGAAAACAAAAACAAATACAAAATAATCTACAAAATAAAGGTACTGCACTCAGCAGCCAAAAACAAACCCCAACCGTCGCTAACCCGCACGGCCCGGGACTCAATCCTACACTCACCCTGTTCCCTCACTACTCTATACAACTCGGGTTCTGCCCTATTTATTTTCCCTGCTACACTTATTCTTTCTTTTTGGTTGTCTTTTTTTTTTTTTTTTTTTTTCAAGTCGCGTGCGCTCTCTTCCAGCCCCCGCTCTGTCCGTCGTGGGGTCTCTGCTGGCCCATTCATTAAAATCTGGCAGACCTGAGGAAACAGTAGAGCATTATCTTATAGGGCCAACAATCACCCCAAGACCCAGCCATTCAGAGAGGGAAAGTCCACACACCCCCCTCTCCCACCTCCCCGTCACGGCCGTGACTGACAGGCAGTTGTTGGGCGACTGCTGCCCTCTTCCTGCAGCACTGTGAACACGCCAGCAGAGTCAGCACAGGTCTCCCCTGTTATATCCTCCCCCTCAGAATGGCACCACCGGTCCATTCGAAAATCCTACAAACCCATGCCTTCCGAGAGAAAAATCTGCGTTTTGATGCAGTTTCCTGCTCGTGGATACCCTGAAGGCATAGGGCTGCAAGGCCAAGTACCATCGCGTGATTCTGGCGTTGTTATCTTTCATCGGTGAAGCCATGCTAAGGGGCATGATCTGTAATCAGGGTGAAGTGTCGTCCCAGGAGGTAGTACCGGAGTGACTCGACTGCCCATTTTACCAGAGACACTCCTTTTCGATGGTACTGGTAGTTTTCTCGGCGGGCAGGAGCTTCCTGCTGATATACAGGACCGGTGCTCGCTTCCCGTACCTCCTGAGACAACACTGCCCCGAGACCTGTCTCTGACGCATCCGCCTGCAGGGTGAACCTCCTGCGAAATCAGGACTGCACAGCACTGGCTTGCTACACAGCCCACGCTTCAAGGAGAAGGCCCTCTGGCGCATCCCGTCCACTGAACCGTATTTGGGCAGCCTCCCGGGTGAGGTCTGTCAAGGGGCAACAAGCGTGTGAGCTGGGATGAACTTCCTATAATAGCCGCTAGTCCCAAGAAAAGAGCGCACCTGGGTTTTTGTTGTAGGGACCGGCCAGTCAGCCAAGGCTTTCACCTTAGCAATCAGCGGTCTGATCTGGCCGCTCCCTACCGATACCCCGACTCACTCTTAATTCTCAATGTGATGGTGGGCTGCTCGAGTCTGCCCGGGACGGAGAAAACACATCGAAACTCCGCCACAAGCGCCCGAGCCTGACATTTCTGTGTTGGTGTCAGATTATCTGCAATCTGTGCGACCCTGTTTTTCGCCAACACAGAAAGATCAGGTCCCAAGTTCTGTGACGTCATCTGCGCGCCACTAAAAAGCCTCCTGCTGTAACCACGGCTTCAACAGGTTGATATGGTAAATGTGCTTTTCTCTCCGTCGCTCCGGCTGGCAGATCTCATAATCCACCTCCCCAACCCGGCGTGTAACCTCAAGCGGCCTTTGTTGCCAGGAGTTTGGACTCTGAACTGGGTAACAACCTTATCCCCGGCTGAAACGCATTGGCAACGAGCCCCTGTTATATTGGGTCTCCCCTGTCTGTGCTGAGCCTGTTGCAAATTGTCATGCGAGACTCCAGGCGTTTGCGCGGGTCCAACACATACCGGACAGTATTAGTGAATTGTCCTGCTGTTCCTCCCCATCTCTCTAACAGATCGAGTACCGGGTCTCCGTCCATAAATTGAATGGTGAAAAGCCTGTGGGCCTGGGGTACCTCTCTGATAGCAAAGAGAGGCGGAATCAGCTGGTCCCAATAGCGACGTCACTATCAATAAATCTAGCAACATGTTCTTGAGGGTCTTATTAAATCGCTCCACAAGACCATCAGTCTGAGGTGAAAACCGAGGTCCTAATGGTCTTAATCCCCAAAAGTTTACATGTTCCATGGACTAGCGAGACATAAAGTTGGTACCCTGGTCGGTCAGTATTTCTTGGGGATTCCCACCCGGGGAGAAAACCTTCCACGAGCTCGTTGGCAACAGATTTAGCGGGCGCCAGGGGAGGGAATGGCCTGGAGGATAGCGAGCGTAATCCAGAATAACCAATAGGTGTGTATCCTGCCGCACTCCTTTCTAACGGACCCACTATATCCACTCCAATACGCTCAAACGGAGCTTCCACTAGGGGGCAATGGCACCAGTGGGGGCGTGGGACGGCTCTAGGCTAGCTTTCTGACATTCTCCATCGTTCAAAAACGCTTCCATCACCATCCAACCCCAGCCAATAGAACCGTGTCCTGAGCCTCGCTTTAGTCTTGTCCCTTCCCAAATGACCAGACAGGGGAATAGCGTGAGCAACTGCAACAAATCCTCCTTAAAGGGCTGAGGGAACATGCAACTGATGCGCACTTCCCGGTCTGGGGTAATTTATCAACACGGGTACAGAAGGTCTCGATTAATTTCAAAGTGAGGGCACGTGGCGTTGCCGGCGTCTGGGCTCAAACCACCCGACCATTAACCACAACTGCTTGGTCCAAGCCTGCCCATGCGTCGTCACGCCCTTGCTCGGTCGGAAGTCACGGGAGGCGAGGCTAAAATCAGCTCCCATGGCTTCCAACTCGGGGTCAGATCGGTCTGAGCAGAGGCAGCGGTAGACCCTGCTCTGGCTCACCCGCTCCCCAGACTCTTCACCAGCGCTCCACCTGAAACTTCTCGACCCCTCCATTGCCAGCCCTCATTCTTAGCGATCGACACTCCCGTTTAGTTTCACGGGGTTTAAACATAACCAAAACTCCTCCGGATCACGAAGGAAAATCCAATTACTTCCTCTTTCTTAGCCAATAAGGAGGCGGGGCTGTCCAGCAACTAACCAATCTTTAAACTGCTCACAGTCCGTCCCAGAACTACCCGGCACTGGCAATCGAGGACATAATCCTACCTGCACCTCGTCACCTGCTGACCAATCCGTCATATTCACTGATCTTGGGATAAGGCGTACATCCCATGAATACATTTAATATGCACCGTCTCAGTATATGTTTATGCCCGGTGATTAGGTTCTCCTGTACTAGAGACTGACCACACCCTGAATCCAGGAGAGCCTGGGTTTTGCACCATCCACGGTCACAGGAATAATAAAACCCTTGTGCTGAAGTGACTGGTAATTGAAGCGTGCTTACCTGGGCCGAGGTCACTCCATCACGGACAGTCCCGGCAGGTGGCCCACCTCCTGCATGTCCAACACCTCGGTGGGCTGATTTTCTCCCGAGGCTTCGGCAACAGGTGGAAATACCGGAGCCATAACAGGGCTCGTTGATAAGGTGTCCGCGAGACCCGGTCCGATACCGCAGCAGCCGTGGGTAACCCCACCCTGCCCAGTTCCCGGCGGGAGCCCCGCCGACACCCCGACCAAATCCTCGTTACCCCGTCCCCCAGTCCCGCCGCCTCCGGGGCCAGTTGAGGGAACGTTCCGGTAGCCCGCCGGTCCAGACAGTTTTAGCTGGCATTGGCTCCGCCTGGTATTGCTCCGCCAACTCAACCGCCCGGTCCAAAGTGGCAGGGGCCTGCCGCTGTACCCATAGCCGAGTCCCGGGCCAGCACTCCAGAAATCGCTCCACGATCACCTCCACCAACCTGGCTTTGGTGGTCGCGCCAGGTTCAACCAGCCCAGAGCGTAATCGCTTTAAGCGGTGGGCTATGGTTCTGGGATGCTCCTCCGCCGAAAACCGCGCCCCGGAACTTTCGCGATATCCCTCTGGGTGTGGCCCCCACCCGATTGGATGGCCGCCTTTAGTGTGGGGTAATCCATCATTTGTTCGGGGACAGCGCCCTCGCGACTGCCTGTGCCTCTCCCGTCAGCTGGGGTAAGGAGGTAGCCCACTGTGCCTGGTCCCACCCGGCCGAGATCGCCGCCAGCCTCGAACACCTCAGGTAGGCCAGGCGATCATCAGCCGTCATTTGGTGGGTCTCTGCAACCTGGGATCTGGACCTGCAGGTCTAGCAGCCCCTGCACCGCAGCAGTGAGGTCTGGCGTAATAGGTCCATCGTGGCGTCAAATTGTGTGGCATCCATTTCGGCTTCTTCTGGGGTTGCACTGCTTTTAATGGGCAATGCCAGTGAATCCCACTTCTGACACCACGTGTGGAAGGGGGAAATCACTGACACCGGAGAGACAGCTGGGTTTCTTACCCCTTGGGTGCCTATTTATTCTCGCCACAAGGTGGCACTGAGACACCGTTGTTACCAACGATGGTAAAGGTGTCTCAGTGCTCACCTATAGCGCTTCGCCCATCGCAATAAATCATAAAACAGAAGGCAAAAAGAAAACAAAAACAAATAAAAAAATCTACAAAATAAAGGTACTGCACTCAGCAGCCAAAACAAACCCCAACCGTCGCTAGCCGCTGCCGGGACTCGTCCTACACTCACCCTGTTCCCCTCACTACTCTATACAACTCGGGTTCTGCCCATTTATTTTCCCCGCTACACTTATTCTTTCTTTTGTTGTCTTTTTCTTTTTTTTTTTTTTCAAGTACGGCGGGGCTCTCTCCAGCCCAGCTCTGTCTGTCTGTAGGGTCTCTGCTGGCCCATTCATTAAAATCTGGCAGACCTGAGGAAACAGTAGAGCATTATCTTATAAGGCCAACAATCACCCTAAGACCCGCCTCCCAGCCATTCAGAGAGGAAAGTCCTCACCCCCTCCCACCTCCCGTGTCACGGCCATGACTGACAGGCGGTTGTTGGGCGACTGCTGCCCTCTTCCTGCAGCACTGTGAACACGCCAGGTCTCCCCTGTTACAATCGGATATATTAATGAACAATAAATAATTGAAAATTAATTTTTGTAAATATAATTATATAAATTAGGATTTATTCGGCAGTATGCTGCTAGATAAGATGATGTGAATATCGCTTTAGATCGATATATTACAAAATGTATAATTTAAATTACTTTTGTACATATAATTTACATTAACATGTAGATCGGATATATTCAACAGTATTATGCTAGATAAGGGAATGTGAATGTAGCTGTAATATATATTAGCAGCAAATAAATACTTTAAAATGAATTGTATGATTGTACATTTCTGATTTTGTATTTCTGTGTGTAACAAACATTAACTAGCAAAATGTGTTACGTATTAATGTTATTTTTGCATTTCGGGAGATGTTTTGTTTTGGGAAGCACTACAGTATGGACAGCAGGTATGCGGCGATTGTCCAAAAGTTAAAGCATGAGTTTCAATCATGGAAATATTAAGTCATGCTGTGATTACTAACTAGGCTACGGTGCACATCAATCGATGATGTACTTGAAAACGTTGCTTATACAGTATTATTTTTTATATTTGTTCTGTCATTTATTTTTACATACAGTACTTTGTATAATTAGGACAGAAAACGAACAGGAGACTGGTTATCATAGTGCATGTATTTCAATTACAAGTTTGGGAAGAAACAATACATTAATTAATTAAAAACTAAAGAGTTAACGTCTTTGCTAAACCGTGGTAAATACCTGTAGTTCAAAACCAACCAAGATTTTGTGTTGTGAGAGATCATATAGTACATGTAGGCTACTGTATATCAGCATAATTTTAAAATGGTAAATCCTTGTAGTGCAACAACCAATAAGACATATAACGAGTAAGAGATACAGTATATTGAATTAAAGTGAATTATCACGATTTAAAATCATGTAGATATGCACATATATATGGAATTTCTCTTCCTCATTATATATATTTTAAATAAATATGCAATTATATATATGGGTAGTGTACTGTATATACTTTTTTTAAAACTAGCAGTGGTAGGCCTACGCCTGAACTGTGTAGTAAGGTCCTTATACTAATATTAAAATGTATAAAATACGACTTGCCCTGTTAATATTATGGATGCAGCATGTCATTATATTACTGAAACATTTTAATTTCGACAAAGATTGACAACATTTTGATGTGTAAAATCATTTAATATAAATAAATCTCTGCGATCACACATAAACTACATCAGATTGACACGATGTTATAGAAACATAAAAAGAGGTTAAAACAGTTTACCATAGAAACAGTCGACGATCACACATTTTAAAGTTCATAACGAAAAGACAGTGGCACAAACATGCACCAACATACACAGTCTATTAAATAAAAACGGCCAGATAAAAAATAAAAAGCCATGCAGCGAAGCTCCCTTTAATCAAACTGTAGCCTTGTCTTTTTTGTCTACCTTTTGCCTTACTGCGCTTTTGTGGTCAACTTATTTCGGTCAACTTTACCTACGATAACGGAAGAGGGGAAAGCAAAAGGTGTTTCTGGGGGTGACCATGGTGAATGTCCTCCACCCCACTTCTTCGTGACTAGCAGCTCCCTCTTCCTGGTCTTCAGCCATACACTATCTGGCAGCAAAAATGCTGCAGGGGAGCGGATCTCCTGACCTCCCCTTTCTTCCTGGCCAGCAGCTGGCCTTTTTGGGGAGCTCGCCCCACGATCTCGACGGTAAATTGCGGCTGGGGAGCTGATCTCTCGACCTCTACCCCCCCCTTCTTCGTGGCTGTAGCTCCCCTCCGTGGGGATCTGGCCACAGTGTTCCTGCTGCATGGCAGGACTGTTAGACCCCAGGTGAAGCAGAGCTGACGCGACCTCAGGCGAAAACTGGACCCTCGGCGACCCCAGGTGAAGCAGAACCTCGGCGACCCCAGGCGGCAGGACCCTCGGCAACCCCAGGGAAAAGCAGGACCCTCGATGACTCGGTGCGGCGGACCCTCGGCGACCCCAAGCAGGGGACTCGGCGACCCCAGGCAGCGGCGGCGAACCCTCAGGCGGCGGCGGCGGACCCTGGTAAGGTGCGGCAGCAGCGGACCACCGGGAGGAGGCGGCAGCGGACCCACCGGGGGCGGCAGCGCGGACCCTCCTCGGTGGCGGCGGCAGCGGACCCCTCGGGAGGAGGCGGCATGGCGGACCCTCAGTGGCGGCGGCAGCAGCGGACCCTCATTGGCGGCGGCGGCAGCGGACCTCGATACTCCGCGCGGAATTGGCTGGGGCACCTGCAAGCTGTGGGAAGGTGGAAGCTACTGTTTGGTGAACTGCTGCCACCCTGCACAATTCGCTGTGGCCAGTGCACACTGTGGGAAGGTGTCGGGTATTGTCAAAGCAATTCTGTACCCACCACGCATGGGCCCTTAGGCCCCGTACGGGGTCCCAACAGAGTCCGAAACAATACTACCACTTTTCCCACGGGCGGGGCCCCAGTAACAACGTCACGGTCCCAGCATCTCGTCAAGCAATATACCCTTTCCCACCAAGTGCATGGACCCCAACAACCCGTGCAGGTGGCAGCTCTCATAAACAGTAGCTGCCACCTTCCTGACACAGGTGCCCCAGCGACCCCGTGGATATCAGCTTCGGTCAAACAATACCCTGGCACCTACCAGCGCGCTGGGCCACGAGACCACGTCGGTCAGCAGCTTGCCAAACAATACCACCCTTTCACGGGCATACGTGCCCCAAGCGATCCCGTGTGCGGTCCCAGCAGAATCGAAACAATTCCTGCCACCATCCTGGCCGCGGGTCCAGCCACCTCAATTGAGTCCCACCAGCTCGCCAAACCAATACCTGCCCGCATGGAATGCACAGGCCCAGCGACACGGCCGGGGGTCAACAGCGTAAACAATACCTGCCACCTTCCCATGCTCGCGCCACAGCGACCCCGTGCGGTCCCAGCAGCAGGAAACAATACCTGCCACCTTCCCCACCGAGCACATGGACCCCAGCCACCCCGTGCGGTGTCAACAGCTCGAAACAGCACCTGCCACCTTTTCCACCGGCGCACAGACACATAGCGAACACATGCAGATCCCAGCAGCTCGCTATGCCTGCCACCTTCCCTGTGTGTTGCACTGGCTTCCGACCACATGTTGGGATCACGGCAACTCGAAGAAACAATACCTACACACCTTCCACAGAACACTGGCTCCAGCGACCCATGTGGGATCACAGCAACTCGGGAATACCTACACCTTCCACCTATATGCGGTGTAACAGGGGCAGGTGCCCTAATACATTGTTTTTGTTTATTTATTTTTAGAATGGGGTCCCCTCCGCCCCTGTGTTATTTTGTATTGTTTGTTTGTTTATTATAATTTTTGTATTGTGTTTTATAAGACGGCGCAGCTTGCGTGATTTTTATTATGTATTTAGGGCCAGGCGTGGGTGTTTGTTTATTTTAAGCGTGTTCTGGCAGAGGAGATTGGTGCTGCGTCCTCTGCCAGGAACCTATTGTGCAGAAGGTGGCCATCTCCCGAATTAATTAAGTGATTAATTTTGTTGCTAATGGAGATGGTCACCTGAATATAAAAAAGCCTGCAGCTCTCAGCTCGAGGTGGGAGTCCAGAGGGGCGAGTAGAGGCGAGGAGAGGGAAGAGAGAGTTTAAACGATTACAGGAACAGTGAAGGCAGCCCAGCCTGACCTGTATATTATTACTTCTGTGTTCGAGATTTGTTTTGTTAACCCTTTTATTTTGCTCTGTAGTGCAAGTGTTTTGTTTAAATATTTTATTTATTTTGTTTTATTATTAAAAAATCAAGGACAATACACACACCTTCCCACTGAGTGCAGGACCCCAGCAACCCCTGTGGTGGTCACAGCAGATCAGGAAACAATACCTGCCACCTTCCCACTAGAGGACGAACCCCAGCGGCGCCCTGCGGGTCTCAGCAGGACACCAAAACAATACCTGCCATCTTCCCCCACTGAACACGGGCCCGGCGACCCCATGTGCAGTCAGCAGCTCGGGAAACAATACTTGAGTGATTCCCATCGAGTGCATCGGCCCCAGCAACCCGCGGCGAGGTCACAGGCAACACGCCAAACAATACCTGCCTTCCACTGACAGCACAAGCCCCACTGACCTAGTGCAGGAACCAGCAACTCGTCAAACAATACCTGCCAGCTTCCAGCGTGTTAAAACAGCCCTACCCTGTGCGGGGTCCCAGCGGTTTGCCAAACAATACGTGCCACCTTCCACGAGATCACGGGTCCCCAGCCCAGTGTGGGGTCCAACAATTATCAGCCAACACCTACCACCTTCCCAGCGCACAGAGGACACAGCGACCCTGTGCGGGCTGCCAACAGCTCAGGAAAAAATACCTGCCACCTTCCACGACTTTTACGGGCTAGCGACCCTGCAAAAGGTCCCAGCATCTCGACAAACAATAGCTGACACCTTTCCACATGGCGCCACGGGCCCCAGCAAGCCTGTACAGGATCCATCAGCTCATCAAACAATACCTGATACATTAACAAAGCGTACAGACTAGCGACCCTGTCACGGGGTCCCAGTGGATTACCAAACCAGCCTGCCTCCCTCCTGCACGCACTGGCCAAAGTGACACCGTGCGGGGTCCCAACAACTCACAAACAATAACTGCAAGCTTCCCACGGGCGCAGACCCCTAGCGACAGTCTGGGGGTCCCAGTGGTTATCAAACAAACCTGCCACCTTCCCACCACGCGCATGGGCTAGCGACCCCATGCCTGGGTCCTAACGACTTGCCGACGGTCCATGGTGCCTGGCCAGCGGACCAGGCCCCAGTGACCCCCACCAGCGTGGTCGCAGAGACTAGCCAAATGGTGCTGACACCTGTAGTGGTCTAACTGCTTTTCGCCCAATGATACCTGCCGCACCACAGCGGCGCGAGACCCAGTGACTCTGTGCTGGGTCCCAGTGAGTTCGCCAAGCGGTCCCTGGTATCTGGCCAGCGTGGGCACAGGCCCCAGCGAACCTTTTAGCTAGCCAAGCAGTACCAACTTCCCACGAGCGCCCGGGCCCCAGCGACGCGCCTGGGTCATAACTGCTAGCCAAAGCGTGCCTGCCACATTGTCACAGTAGCACTGGTCCCAGCGACCGCGTCGCGGGTCAACAGCTCGCTAAATGATACCTGCTACCTACCGCCAGTGGGCTGCGGGCTAGCGACCCCAACTGACCCGTGAAGGTCAGCGGCTCTACAAGCGATACCTGCTGCCTTCCCTACGCGGACTAGCGACGCGTGAGGTCCGCACTGGCTGCGCCAAGTGGTCGTTACTCGCCAGCGCGTACGGGCCAAAGTGACCCGATGCAGGGTCCCAGCGGCTCGCCAAATGATACCTGCTACCTCACCAAGCCAGACGCTGAACCCAGCGACATGATGGTCTAACTGCTCACTAACGGCCACCTTCCCACCGTGCACAAGGGCCACAGCGACCCTGTGCGGGGTCCCACAGGTTCGCTAAGGAATACCTGCCAACTTCCCACCAGGTACGGCCTAGTGACCGTGCATAGTCCCAGCAGTTTCAAATAGAGCCTGCCACCTTCCCACCAGGAGCGAGGCAAAGCAATCACTATGCGGGGTCTGGTGACTCGCCAAGCGATACCTGCCAACTTCAACGGCGCACAGGCCCCCAGCGACCCGGCTGGGTAACTGCTGTGGCTTGATACCTCCCACATTTCCACTGTGCTTTGACCTGGCGACCTGTGGGTCCACTGTCTCCTTAAGCGACACCTGGCACCTTCCGGCCGCAGCACCGAAGACTGGCGACCCAGTGTGGCATCCGGCGCTTCGCCAAATGTCGTCTTCAACTACACACACAGGCCTAAGCGACCCTGTGCTGGGCTCCAGTAGTTGTAATCTGTCCCTGGCGTGGCAGGCGCGCGGGCCCAGCGAACCCGCCGAGGTCCCATCCAGCTGTAGCGATACCTGCCACCTCGTCAGCGGGCACACAGGCACCAGCGACTCCGTATGGGGACCAAAGGGCTAGCCAAATGGTCCCGTGGCGCCTGGCCAGTGCGCACAGGTGCCAGCGAACCCAGCGCGGGTTCCCAGCAGCTCGCCGTGATACCTTCCACCTTCCACCATGCGCATGGGCCACAGCGACCCGTGCGGCGTCTGGGCTGCTCGCCAAATGATGCCTGCCATCTTAAAACCACGTGCGGGCCCCGCTGACCCTGTCTGCGGGATCCTGCGGATCGCCAAACAATACCTGCCAACTTCCCATGGTGCGCCGCGGGCCCCAGCAACATAGTGGGATCATAACTACTCACCAAGCGATAACACCACCTTCCCAGTATGCGCGGCCCTGGCGACACGCCAGAACATAAGAACATAAGTTTATTATTAATTATTATTATTATTATTATTATTGTTCCTTGGCAGGCGCCTTATCCAGGGTGACTTACAATGAAAGCAAATACATTTCAGTATCACAGTACAAAATAATAATACAATT
>JAHFZB010000354.1:0-50000 GCA_036884735.1 Huso huso
TTCCTCCAGTAAGACCTCTTGGCAAAAAGAACCGGTCGATCCGTGGTTGAGTTCCATTCTTTTTCTTTGTAACAAAGCCGTATCGTGTCTAGCAGCCGCGCTTCTCCAGGAGCC
This sequence comes from Huso huso, assembly GCA_036884735.1. Classification (NCBI taxonomy): domain Eukaryota; kingdom Metazoa; phylum Chordata; class Actinopteri; order Acipenseriformes; family Acipenseridae; genus Huso; species Huso huso. Next base: position 115 of record JAHFZB010000354.1, read on the forward strand.
GACGATTCGACATTGGACGCCATCGCCTTTCCCTACCGCACCGCGGTCAAGCCACATATACTTGATTCGAGCTGAAGATAACAGAAGCGATGCCCACAATGGTTTTGACCAAAACGCCCGGCGCCGGCCGTCACCGGAGCTGCCGGGTACTCGCTTTTGCACTGAGGGGAAAAATGGAAAAAGAAAAAAAAGAAAAGAAAAAAGGTGCCAGGCTCCCACTATTAACATGGCCGCCTGCTGTGCTCGTTTCTGTTTTTTAAACCCATGTCGAGCCCCACCCCGAGGGGCAGGGGCTAGCCAAAATTGTATTGAACTCATAAATGCTCCTTCCACGGAAATCTTTAGTAAAAGGCGAAAGATTTATTCGAACTGAAGAGAAGCCAGAGGTGGCTTTACTGGCAGCCCAGCCCCGCCGGCCGCCCAAAGGCCTTCTCCTCCACCCATGCAAGGCCAAACAAACAAAACAAACAGGAACTCTTCCCAAAACGCAAGTGCCATTGTCCCGCAAAGGCTTTGTTGCTGCCGCCTTGAAAGCGAGGGCCCTTTTTGCCCCACTAAACAGCTCAGTTTCTGCTTTACCGCTGCGCCGGGTCCTCCTCCTCCCACCAGCGCCAAGGCCTTTGGGTCACTGGCCTGCTGCGTGAGCAGAGCAGGCTGTCCATCGTTAGGCAGACCTGCCTGCCTGCCTTATTTGGAACAAACAATAAACAAACAAACAAAAAAACAAAAAAAACAACAAAAAGAGCGAAAAAATACAACCTTTCTTGTGCACTGTTCCAGAGATACTGCAATACCGGTCGATGCGTGGGTGGATTTGAGCAAGCCCCGGTTCCATATCCTGCTTCCAAAATCAATTTTTATAGACGGTCCCCCATGGGGGACGTATCAGATATTAAACTGATAAGAATAGATTTTTTTTTTTTTTTTTTATTCCTTTAACACAAACACAAACACAACACAAAAAACACACTGTATGTTACAATTCAAGAACTGTCTCCATTTCTTTTTTAACAAAATCTAACCCACACTTCCTTACATCTTTTAACAAAATAGTCCTTTAACAAAGACATTATTAATTTTCACATGAACATACAGACAGATGTTTCTTTTCATTATCAATACATTGCGAGCAGTCCACAATACATCTTTCAAACAGCAAGCTATTATCCAAGCACACATTCTATTCATTTCATCATAAGGCTGCTGAAGAACCTATAAAGAAGGAAATCACTTGTTAAAACTTTTTGGTAAAAAACTTTTCAAAATAAACACTGTACACTAAACAGCACCTGTTTAGAAAAAAACATTCAAAATAAATGAAACAGTTTCTTCACATTTACATTCCTGTCGGGGACACACATTTACAGGAGTGAGACCTCTTGCATGAAAAAAAAGCTCTAACAGGCAAACATCTGTGCACTGACATCCATGTTATGTCTTTCTGTCTGTTAATCAAAACTTAGCAGACACATTCTCCCAAATTTACAACTGTCTGCTCCATGAACACTCCTTTCGGAACTACTTCATCATATCCATTAATCTTAGAAGTGACGATCCGGGGTTTCAATCTTCCAATGATAAAGACTCCAGCTTGTTTTTGTGGACAAACTTCAAAACTGTATTTAAATAAAAAAGGAACCGACCAACTGTGTGGTAGTGATAATGACAAAGAAACCCAGCCAAACTTTTCAAAGAAGCATACATATAAAACCTCAGAAAGAAGAAACATTTAGAAGACTTGTAACGTGGGAGTAAACAAATCTGCAAAACATTACATACAAAAGTGCTCATAAGGATGGATACACAGTCCGGAACATTTTTTTACCCCATTCTTTGCAGGCTTAAACAGAATAGCCCGACTGAGCCTATCCATTTTAGACCCCAAATAAAATGAAACACTGTTTTATTAATGGCCCTAATACAGGCATATAGCAGGGCCATTTGTGTAACATACAATAAAACAGGTAAAATCTCATTCCTGAGCACTAGAACTTTACCTTCTAAGGTCAATACCCTTTGCTGCCATAAACCAAACTTTTGATTGACCTTGACAACCTCTCCTCCCATGATTTTAAAATAGCCCTTCACCCCCAAACCAGATCCCCAAAATTTTTATAAAGTCTGTTTTCACAGAAAAGGGTATTGAAATACACTAGACCACAACCCAAAAGCATAGCTTCACTTTTCAAAAATTAATCCTTGCCCCAGAAGCTTGACCAAACCAATCACACACCTGGATTAACTTTATCTATTGAAGGCTGATCTCTACAAAACACAGACATCGTCCATATAAAGGACGCATTTAAGCTGAGTCCCCGCTTCCTGGAATCACAATGCCTTGAATACATTTATCAGCCCTTATAAACCCTGCAAACATCTCAATACAGCATTCACAAACAATAAGGGGGACAAAGGACACCCTGTTGAACCTCGATTTACTAAAAAAGGGTCTGTTTTCCACCGTTTACCAACACAGAGCTAAAAGATCACTATATAATAACTTCACCCACTTACAGAACTGCTCACCAAAGCCCTAAATGTTCTAAGACTTAAACATAAATGCATGCGATACACGATCATAAGCTTTCTCCTGGTCCAAAGAGACCAAAAAAACAGATTCTATCACGGTCCTGTAAATAACTAATAGCATCCCTGACCAGACAAAGAGTATCTGAAATTTTACGACCAGGATACCACACGTCTGGTCTGGATCCATCACTTCAGCATTACCGTTTTTTTAATCTATTAGCCATTACCTTTGCTAAAAAGCTTATAATCGATCGACGACAACAAAAGTGATTGACGCCATTTTTATGTCTAATCTATCCCTTTCTTTTATAAATCAGCGTAATCACACCTTCTGAAGTGAAGCTTCTGCATTTTCCCATTATCCAAAATTTCATTATAAACTTCTAAAAGATCGGGCCCAATTACCTCCCACAGAGCCAAGTACAGTTCCACTGGCAGCCCATCACCACCAGGGGGTCTTATTCTTTTTACAGGACTTAATCGCCTCCCCCAACTCCTGACAGAGAAAGTGGCCTGCCCAAAAAAAAGTTTTAGAATCCTCCTCCAAGGTGTTGGGAATCTTGAAAAAAAAACAACTCACATAAATCTGGATTAGATGTTTTCTCAGAATACAAAGATGAATAAAAATCCCCAACATTTTAGAATCTCGGTCTTAGATTTCATCACATTCTGTTGGGAGTCATACACCTCAGAAACACTAGACACATTTGCATGGACCTTTTTAAAGAAAAATCTACTACAAATTTCATCTTTTTTCAGTATTTCGACCTTAGATCTAAACATTATCTTTTTTGGCCTCTTCTTGAAAAAACTTCTTTAACTCAGCCTTTGGCACCCCTCTATTTCTTCCTCACCTCCCAACCAGACTCCAACAAAACAAACAAAGATTGTAACCGAGCTTGAATTTTAACAAAGCCTCTCTTTTTCAATTTATTTAACTGTTGACTTTCTTTTAAAAAAAACTCTTAATTTTCATCTTCACGTGTTCCCACCAATCCCCCAGACATTCAAAACAACATTTGAGTGACCTCCATTTACAAGATACTCCTTTAGTTCTTTAACATTGCTCTCAGTCAAGAGTTCCACGTTTAATTTTCCAGACCCCAAGCCCGAAAAGAACAGGAGGAGGAAATATCATTGTAAAACATAAAGCTTTTGTGATCTGAAAAGAACAGAACAGTACCTGCAACAGAAACAGAAACCACAGGGACCACGGCAGCAGCAGAAGCAACAGGAACCGCAACGGGGCCAGCCACTGGAGCAGGAGGAGCAGCAGCAGGACCTGAGACAGACTAGCAACCGGACAGATGCCACAGCATCGGACACCTCTCTAGATATGGAAGTCCGAACAGCTAAAACCAGAACAGGCAGCCTCTGGAACCTCCGGTTTAACGAGCAGCCTCCTGATAACTGCGAACCCTGGATGGACAGTTCTTAAAAACATGCTCCTGAGAACCACAGATTACACTCCCACAGGAGCCACACATCCGGATGTGTGTGTCCTCTGTCTGGCATTTCCTGCAGAAATCAGCCACACAGGGCTCTCATGTGTGCCCTCCCTTCCACACTTCCGACATCTTATCGGCTGACCCGATAATATAAATACCCCTGTTCCCGCCAATTGAAAAGAGGCGCTCCAAACCCCAGTGTGTCTCTAATTTTGGAACCGGGGCTTAAAACATCACAAAACCTTTTCAAAAGGTGGCAATGTCTGCATCTTGTACAGGGGTTGTACATGTGAACAATTAAGAGTCTAATTTCCTTTACAAAAAAACAGTGGCTCAATCACAAAATTCGACAAAGGAGCAGAGTTTTACCTTCAAGACATCGCTTCCATACTATTGAGCAGGTACTTGCAGTTGCAAATGTCACATCGAAAATCCCACGAGAGGTGACATCCTGGAGGCAGTATATCAGCGGTAGAACATCCAAGATTTTCCCACGATCTTTTTAGCAAAATCCGTCCTTCCCAGCACCGCAGCACTCCATCTTTCTTCTTCAGGTTAAACCTCAACGTGTTCAGCAACCGCACCCTTGGGCTGATGAATCTTCCGCCGCCATCGCTTTCTCCTTCTTCACACAATCCTCTGCTGCGGTCACGCCCACATACATTGGATCTGAGCCAAGAGGCCGGAGAAGCGATGCCCACAATGGTTTTGACCAAACGCCCCAGGCGGGCCTCACCGGAGCTGCCGGGTACTCGCGCTTGGACTGAGGGGGAAAATGGGAAAAAGAAAAAAAAGAAAAGAAAAAAAAAAGTTGCCAGGCTCTAATTATTAACACGACCGCTGCTGTGTCGTTCTGCTTTTAAACCCATGTCGAGCCCCACCCTGAGGGGCAGGGCTAATAAAAAATTGCATTGAACTCATAAATGCTCCTCTCCACGGAAATCTTTAGTAAAATACTTTTATTGAGATTTTACCATTTTTTTCCATTTACACCCATTCATTTCATTCATTTTACATTTTTTTAAAGATGACATTCATGCATACAGACATACATTTTGTTTTAAAAGCATTTAAAATACATTTAAAAAACACCAGGACAATCGTGTTTTGTACATGGTTAAAACAGACACAGATTAAAATCAACATGAAAAAAACCTGTGCTGCTTTAAAAGTGACTGAAAAAAAGAACCATCTATAAAAAACAGTGCTTGTGAGGGCCGGGAGTGTTTCTAAAAAAGTTCAAAAAAGTGAACATAAACAGAACAATAAACTATAGAACTAAAACAGGGACAGGGGAAAAAGGGACAGTGTATAAAACAGTGAGTTAAAATTCTAAAATTTTAAAACACTTAAATGTAACTTTAATAGTTAACATTAAAAAATCTTTTAGATACATAAACAAAAACAAAACAAAAATCAAATAAAACATTCAAAATAAACAAGTAAAAGTCCATAAACTGAAACAAAAAGACTACATAAAACCAGGGCACCGTTTGAAAAACGGTCATGCCAGCTAAAAAGGGCGGAATGTTGGCATGACAAAATAAATAAAAGGCTTAGCGGTGCCCAGAGTCCCGCCTCCTAGGAGCTAGCGGTTCCAGTTTTTTCCTTCATTCCATCTTCACGCCCTGAAGTCCGGCGACCCTCCACCAGTAAACCTCCTTGGCAAAAGGCCTTGTCTTTTACTAAAAAGGCGTGTTTAAAGATTTATTCAAACTGAAGAGAAGCCAGACTTGGTGTGGCTTTACTGGCAGCCCAGCCCTTCCGGCCAAACGCCCAAAGGCCTTCTCCTCTTACCGGGGGAAAAGGCCAAACAAAACAAAAAAAAACAGGGGAACTCTTCCTTAAAACGTGTGCCGCTCGGTCTATGCAGCAGGCGCTTTGCTGCTGCCTTTGAAAGCGAGGGTCCTTGTTCTCCCACTAAACAGCTCCGCTTTATTTTTTTATCGCTGCGCCGTGGGGTCCTCCTCCTCCCTCCTAAGGTTTGCGCAAGGCTTCTATACACTGGCCTGCTGCGTGAGCAGAGCAGGCTGTCCATCAGTTAGGTCCCAGACCTGCCTGCCTGCCTGCCTTATTTGGGTTCCAACAATCAAACAAAAAAGCGTGAGCAGAGCAGGCTGTCCATCAGTTAGGCAGAGACCTGCCTGCCCGCCCTTATTTGGAACAAACTTAAAAACAAACAAACAAACAAACAAAAAAAAAAACACAACAAAAGAGCGGGAAAATACAACCCAGAAAAAAGGGAGAGGGAGAGGCTGGCTCTCTCTCTCTCTTTTTTGACCTTTCTTGTGCACCCGCTCCCGGAGGTACTGCAATACTGGTCGATGGTGGAGGACACAAGCCCCGGTTCCATCTCCTGCTTTCCAAAAATCAATTTAATATAGAGACGGTCCCCCTATGGGGGGACGTATCAGATATTAAACTGATAAGAACAGATTTTTTATTTTTTTTTTTATTAAAAATTACTCATACAATACGCAATAATAATTCAATACACTTATTACAATCCTATAATTAATAATTCATTACATGCCTTAACCTTCCCAAATGTTCTCACAAAAGTCTTCCCCATACCTATATTTATCCATTTTAATGACATTTTTAACTTCCAGACAAACAAAATAAGCATGTTCCGGTTCTGTTGCATCCTTTTTTCTTTTTAATGCACACATTCTTTTTTCCAATAAAACTAGCTTCCTGTAAACTAATGATAGACCATACTGCTCTAAACACTTTCTTTTGGCAATTTCAACACCTCCCCATATAAAATACTCTCTTGTTATCCAGAATTATATTGTCACAGACCATATTGATAAGTATAAAGCACCTTTCCCAAAATTTTTTGCGAATACACACTCCCAAAACACATGCAGAACAGTTTCCTTTTTTTACACCTTGGGCACTCTTCATTTACAGCACAGTGATGCCTATATAATCTTTCCTTAACCGACAGTCTGTTTAAAGCACACAGCCACCCCAAATCTTTTACACTCATTATCCAGCCATTTCGGCTGTATCCCCTTCCCAATTGACCAATTTCAGATTGTCCTCATACCTCCCTTCCCAGCGTTCTCTTATAATTTCATACATTTTTATGATCTAACAAGACCTCTTTCCCCATTTCTTTTATATGTATCTTTAAAAAGGACATTGGTGTACATGTAATACTCGGATTTGACTTCCCAGATTCGGCACTCTATTATCCCAGGGTATTATCCCTCTCAAGGCTGATCCAAACCATAACCTAACAAAATAAAATGACTTGTGTTCTGTCCCTTTAACAAAGTTTTGCACACCTGATTGAGAAAGAAACAATCCAATTTTACGGACAGACATGGAATATCCTCCCTCCCTTTGCTACCTTCCCATACATCAATTCCCTCTTCACACTTTCATATTTACCGCCCCATATAAAGGGAGAATATCAACCTAGTTAAGATTATTTTACTTCTTGCATTAATTGGGAACACCGTGCCAAATAAATCAATGTTGGCAATATACCTGCCTTTTATAACCATGATTCTTCCACTAATGGTCAACCTTCTTTTTTCCACATATTTTATTTCACTTTAACTTTTTTCCATTTTCCCCTCCCAGTTTTTCTTTATCCCATCCTTCTGAAAAAGTGCACCCCCAGAATTTTAGCCCATCCTTACACACAGTTATACCTCCCCTGCTGTCCGTCCTCCTTCCCACTTGCCACAGTACATCATAGAAGATTTCTCCAGATTAATCTTTGACCCCACTGCTTCTCCATAAGTTTTTAACAACACAATCACCTACTTATATCCAAATCAGAACATAAAAACAAGCTAGTGTCATCTGCGTATTGAGCAATTTTAACCCTTTTCCGTTACTTCCGGGGATAAGAACCCCATCTATATCTTTTGTCCGTTTTATACAATTTGCCAACGGCTCAACACATAGCACATATAATAACGGTGACATTGGGCACCCTTGCCTCACCCCACCTTCTTGCCTTTACCCTGTTCACTAAAGAAACCATTAATTTGCACCCTACTAGATGCTTTATTATACATTGTTCTAACCCAATTAACAAAAGTTCCACAATTCATTCTTTCCAGGACAGCAAACAAGAACTCGTGACTGACCCTATCGAAGGCCTTTTCCTGGTCGACGCTCAACAGGCACAATGGTAAGTCTCTGTCTTTTGCCCAGCTGATGACATCTCTAGTTAGCTGCAAATTGTAGGTTGTGGACCTATTCCAACCCCACAAGTCTGGTCCTCATTAACTAGACTGGGCATCACCATTTTCAATCTGTTTGTCATCACCTTACCCAAAATTTTATTATCCACATTTAACAAGGTGATAGGCCTCCAATTTTTTAGTAGCTCCTTATTTCCCTTTTTATATATTAAACTTAATACCCCTGACCTCATAGTTTCTGGCATCACTCCATCAACCAAAACCTCTTTATACACCTCTGTTAAATCATCTCCTAACATATCCCAAAAACAAATATAAAATTCCTTTGGTAATCCATCACATCCAGGAGTTTTATCAGCTTTCAAGGACTTCAAAGCCATCTCTATTTCATCTTTGGATATACCTTTTTCCAAAAGTGTTCTTTCTTCATTATTTAACTTTTTGTTTATATTATTTAACAATTCCTCCGCTTTTTACATTATCTATCTCTTTTTAAATAACTCCTGATAAAACTCCTGAACATGCTTTAAGATATCCTCTCTTTTGTTAATTTTCCCCGTCCCTGTATCCAATTCAGAAATTATGGCTTTCTTTTGTTTTTCCTTAATGCTTTGAAAGAAAAATTTGGAACACTTTTCATCATGTTCTTTTTCTATTACTTTGCCAAAAGTTAAACTCCTTAACCTTTGTTTCAATGTTATTCTTTATTTCTTTTTTGATATTGTTATATACCTCCAAATCCAACTTCTCTTCCCTCGTTTATTTTAGAATGCATGACCTCTAAATCATTTTGCAGTTTATTTATTCTACCCACTCTTTGTTTTGCTTTTCCTACAATACTTTCGACAAAACTGGCTAATCTTTTATTTTAACCTCCTCCCACCAATCTACTTTAGAAACAAACCCAACTTTTAAGTTCTGCCACCCTTTATAAAACTCTAGAAATTCCTTTCTAAAATCCTCTCTCTCAAGCAGTCTTATATTTAGTTTCCAAAAACCTGGTCCTAACTGTGGTAAACTTATTTACAACCCAATTCTAATTATGTCATGGTCAGAAGACCAGTTTGGAAAGGACTCAAACTCCCCTTCCATAAAACTATTTGTTATGAAAAAAGTAATCTAAACGCCTTGATAAACCTGATTTAATTTCTCCAGGTATGACCTGGGTCTTTTTGTATTTAAATTCCCTATACATATCCGTTAAGGAGAAGTCTGTCAACAAGCTACTAATATATTTCACCGAAAATCATCCTCTCCCCCCCCCACCCCACCCTCGGGCCCAAGGAGATATTAAAATCTCCTCCCATCACTACTATTCTGTTGGTGCTCAAAATATCCGTAGATTTTAAACATTTCCAATCGTGAGGATCTATTGGTAGGTGCATAAACATTAATTAATCTGTACCTCACCCCATCCACATTCCCATCTACATAAATGATTCTTCCAGGTTCAATTACCATTGAGCTCTCAATTTTAAACATATCTCCTTTAAAATAATTCCTACCCCATTAGAGAGAAAACATCCCAATGCTCCATCTGGATGGACCCAAAGACCAGTCTGCAGTATATTTACCAACATCGTGAATTATTTTTTAAATGGCATTCTTGCAGAAAGCCCACATGAAAATGCAAACTCTTCAAAGATAAAAGAGTTACGCTTGACCAAATCTCTTAGTCCTTGTGTTTTGCAGATATTATCTTGAGAACCATGATAAGTAAAAGATTTTTTAAACAGGTATCTTGTAATCCATGAGATTTCAAACAACCTCAGATACGTTCACACCTATTCTGGTAGGTCCATCATGTTTTTTACTCTTCAGGTGGATCACCCATATCAGATCCTTTCTCCATGCCTGTGACAGCAGCGAAGTTGTTCACCCCTCTTGATTCAGGTAGGGGACCCTTCAGCCCTCACTCATCTAATGCCTCTCCGACACCTCCTGTATCTCATCAGCACTCTCCTCTTTCTCGATACATCTGTACCCCTCCTCATTAATCAAAAAGCCCCATAGCTCCCCCATTACTGCAGGTATAGGAGGAGGAGCTTCAAAGATCTTCATTTTATTCACCCCCCCTGTTTCCATCATCTTCCGAGCCTTCCTTTGCTTTTGCCCTTCCCTTTCCCCTCCACAACAGTAAACTCCATTTCTTCCTCAAGTTGTTTCACTGTTTGTTCCACAAGTTCCTCAGCTTCACTATTATCTGTACTCCCCCAGTCACTTATCATACTTATAGGCTCAAACAACTCTGCAATGCCATCATACTCGTTCTCTACTTTGAGAGAAAAATTGACTGAAGAGGGACCAGCTACCTCCACCCCCTCTGCTGTTTTCTCCTCTCCAGCTACATGCCTCAGAGCCACTCCCTTCCACTTCCTCTTCCTGTCAGCCAGGCCTCATTTCTGATGAGTCCCTCCTCACCATTTCTGCAAAGGAAACTCTTCTCAATGTGCAGTTTCTAAAAGGTGGCTTGCCACACCACAAGCATTGCATTTTTCTCCTCTCTGCAGTCTCTGGCCATATGCCCACCCTTTTACAATTTCTTGCAGGAAAATATCTTGTGTATTCTCCTGCACATGGCCAAAACGTTGGCATTTTCTGCAAAAGGGGCTGGCTTGCATAAAATAGGCTTCCCTTTACTGAGCCCAGTGAAAGTTTTTAAGGATGCAAAACTCCACCAATGCCATCTGGGTCATTTCTCAGTCTTACTAGAAAAAACTTGTTTCCCCACTCCAAATTCGAATTTATTCAATACTGGTGTCTATATTGCACAGAAGTGCAGTATCTAGAGAGAAAACAAACAATGTCTCCACCTTAACATATGCACCAAACATATGCACAGTCACTAACCTTGTTTCTCTGAAGAAGAGGCCAGCAGTAAACACCAACCAACCAAATCCGGATTTTTTTTTCTTATAATCCTCCCAGAACTCCAAACACGTGCTCTCCGCTGCAAAAGTGATGTCAAAATATCCAATATGACTGAAGTCATGCAAGCAGTATACCATCGATGGCGCTTATTCGAATTTCTTGTCGAGGAAATCCTTCACCACGAATTCAAAGTAATTCTTCTTCTTGTTTCATCATCTTTTTCGAAACACAACCAGACTGTATTCTTCATACGCATCCCCTGCCGTGGAATCGATACTCCATCTCCTCCGTCGGCGTTCTCTCGATCCAAGCTTAACTTGATCCCAAGAGGCCGGGAAGCGATGCCCACAATGGTTTTGACCAACGCCCGGACGCCGCCGAGCTGCGGGTACTCGCTCGCTTGGACTGAGGGGAAAAAAAAAGAAAAAAAAAAAAGAAAAAAAAAAAAGTTGCCAGGCTCTTAATTATTAACACGACCGCCGCTGCTGTGCTCGTTTGCTTTTAAACCCATGTCGAGGCCCCACCCGAGGGGCAGGGCTAGCCAAAAATTGCATTGAACTCATAAATGCTCCTCTCCACGGAAATCTTTAGTAAAATACTTTTTATTGAGATTTTACCATTTTTTTTTCCATTTACAACCCATTCATTTCATTCATTTTACATTTTTAAAGATGACATTCATGCATACAGACATACATTTTGTTTTAAAAGCATTTAAAAATACATTTAAAAACACCAAGACAATCGTGCTTTGTACATGGTTAAAACAGACACAGATTAAAATCAACAGAAAAAAAACCTGTGCTGCTTTAAAAGTGACTGGAAAAAAAAAAAGAACCATCTATAAAAACCAGTGCTTGCAGAGGGCTGGGAGTGCTCTCTAAAAAAGGTTCAAAAGTGAACATAAAACAGAACAATAAAACTATATTACTAAAACAGGGACAGGGGAAAAGGGACAGTGTAAAACAGTGAGTTAAAATTCTAAAATTTTAAAACACTTAAAATGTAACTTTTAATAGTTAACATCAAAAATCTTTTAGATACATAAACAAAACAAAACAAAATCAAATAAAACATTCAAAATAAATCAAATAAAAGAACATAAAACTGAAAACAAAAGATTCACATAAAACCAGGGCACCGCTCAAAAAACGGTCATGCCAGCTAAAAAAGGGGAATGCTGGCATGACAAAAATAAATAAAAGGCTTACGGTGCCTCGAAGTCCCGCCTCAGGAGCTAGCGGTTCCAGTTTTTTTCTTCATTCCATCTTCACGCCCCTGAACTCGGGCGATCCTCCACCAAGAGGCCTTGTCCTTCCCGAGGGGTCCGGATGTCCAGAATTACAAAGTCCTTAATAAGAGTTTGTGCCCTTCTGGTCGTGGTGATATTGTTCAGCTCCTGCTTGTGATAGACACAGACGCACGGCCCTCCCACAGGATCTGCTTGACAACATTGATGACATGCCAAACGCACTTAGCTGTGCTGGTAGCGATTCCTCCAGGCCCATAGAGCACAGTCTCAGCGGTCATCTTGGCTGTGTCAGCAAACCTGTTTTAGGAAGACAGAGACAGAGAGCCAGACACTGCCAGCCACATCACACTCCCAGAAGATATGGGCTGGTGTTTCTCTTGCGGCACTTTGCATAGGGCATGTTTACTTTGGGCTAGTCCCTCCTGAACATGAACGCTCGAGTGGGGAGGAACTGTGGACGGTGTTCCATGCTATATCCTTCTGGACATTACTGAGGCAGCTGTGAGACACATTCTCCCAGATTTCTTGGCTTTGGGTGAGGGAGAAAGTAGTTACTTTTTTCAATTCCTGGGAACAGGCAAGATATTTAGTTACAGCCTTGTATTCCCAGGAGGCCAATTTGCTTTATCTAAGCCCAATTTATATATAGTGTCCCTTAAGGTTCTATAATACAATGGGGGTCCCAGGAGTATGGCACGGTGTTGTCAATAGTGCAGAGGCCCAAGGCCCTGAGACAGGTGGCAAAATAGAAACGATTCATGTAACATACCTTCCTGTCCAGGGCCTGGATGTTCTGGATAGTTTGCGTGAGCCCCTGCACCGGGGTGAGCTGCAACGTCCGGGACCCTTACCTCCCTTCTTGTCATTTTTACTCAAGGTGTCGCTTTTACCCTCTCCATCTTGCTGCCCCAGATAAAGCGGTGGATAATGCGGTCCACCACTTTTTGGTGGTCCTGTCTGGGGAAAGATTTTCCTACATAAAGAGAGGATGGGGAACAGTATAGACTTGGTTATTAATACTCTACCCTGTCATTGTTAAGGATCTTGTGCTCCATCCGCCAATTTTTAATGGACCTGGTTAATGGTCGCCACCAGCTCTGGGCCCCGAGCTATTGTTCTCGAAAATGAGGCCCAGAATCTTGATTTTGTCCTTTTGACAGGGTACATGTCCGACAGTTCCCTCATCTACCTGCCAATTTTAGACACGAGCCCTCGCTTCTTGGACTTATTAATCACTGCCCCGGTCGCCGTGCAGTACTTCTCAAGGATATTACTAATCCGAGGTACCGACGATGTGTTGGTGCAAATGAGTGACACATCGTCCATATATATTGTTGTTTTGACCTGGACCCCGTGGATCCAGGCAGCTGGAAACCAGTTATATTGGTATCCTACGAATTGCCTGCAGGAGGGGTTCAATGCACGACATATAGCAGTGGGGATAGTGGGCAACCCTGTCGACCCCCTGACTGATAGATATTTTACCAGTCAGTTGTCTGTTCACCAAGACTCGGGTACTAATGTTTGTATAGATAGTTTTAAACTCCCTAAGTCCAGGAGCGAATTTCATCTGGTCCATCACTTTGTAACATATATTCATGGCTTACCCTATCGAACGCCTTCTCCTGGTCAAGGTTGAACAGGCAGAGGGGATGGTTCCGTTCTCTAGAATAAGCCAGAATGTCCCTTGTTAACATTAAAATATCGGTGATGGACCTCCTGGGACACCACACAAGCCTGGTCGGGGCCAATGACCAAAGGGAGGGCCAAATGGAGCATCAGAGCTTTGGCTAGTATCTTGTAATCACGCAAAGGAGGCTGATTGGGCGCCAATTCCGAGATCTTTAACTTCCCCTTTCTTATGAAGGAGTAATTACACTCTCCCAAGATAGAAGGCCCAACCGCTTCTCCCTGTAGACCGCTTCTGTAGACCTCCCGCTAAATGGACTTTTAGCGTGTCCCAAAGATGGTAATACTCACCTGGGATGCCATCTGGACCTGGCGTCTTACCGGTGTTCATGGTCTTAACCGCCTGGGTGAGCTCCTCCAGCGTGAGAGTTCTGGGTCTTTCTCCTCCTCCTCCTCCTCCCCGCACTGAGTCAGGCTCCAACTGGCTCAGGAACCCACTCATCAGGGTGTCATCTGTAGCTTTGATGTTATATAGGTCCCTTATAGAAGTTCTCTACCACTTTTTCCTCCCTCACTATCCTCTACTATCCTCCCCTGCTGTCGAGCATGGAGGACATCGCGCCGCTTCTCCTCATTTTCTGGAAGAAGAAGCAAACACTTTTCGCCTTCCTCCATTTTTGCACTTTTGCATTGTGCATGACCTTCGTTGTTCCTCCCTACAAAGCACTGAAAGATCTAGCTTGGTCTGGGCTATCTCTGCCGCCACAGGGAACCCCGGTTGAAGCAGGCTCAGACGCTGGAGGGCAGCATTCAGGTGTTTATATTTGGCCCTCCTTTCTTTGCTTTCCCTCCTGCTTGCATTTTTTTTGCTATGAAATTTTTTTAGTTCTGATTTTGACCATCTCCCCACCACTCTATAGGGGAGTTGAATAGGTCTAAAGTGGTCCACCCAACAAGCCTGCTCTTATAGGCTGCAGCCATGGAGGGGCCGTCGAGTAAGGAGGTGTTTAATTTCCAGACCCCTGACCCCATCTGGGAGGTCTGAGGGACCTGCAATGTTACCTGCAGGAGCCTATGAGTCAGAGAAGAAGACGGCCTGGGTGTCTACTGCCGTCTTGAAGGGAGCTGGTATGCAGGACGAGATCTATAATGGGAGAAGGAGGTCCCAGATGAGCTCACCCAGGTAAAGGGGAGGCACCAGGTCCTTACCTGCATCACACAGGGAGAAATCAGATATTACGGAGGACAAAACTCTACTAGAGCGGGTCGCGTGCGGCCTGTCCGGCCCACGCCCCTTAGAGCACAATTGAAGTCACCTGACATGATGACGGTAATGCCCCCCAGCAGGAGGGACGCAGCTGTGAAAAAAAATTGAACTCTTTCGTTTGGTTAGTGGTGGCGTGAGACATTGACCAGTCTGAGGGGAGTGTTGTATGTCACATCCACGCCAGAATTCTACCAGGTTCTACCTCCCTGCTGCCGCGGAGGTAATAAATGGGTTTTAAACAAGATACCCACTCCGCCGGCTCTGGCTATGTTGGAGCCCGACCAGAAGGAGTCCCCCAGGGTCCAACTCTCCTTCAGGTCCCTATAATCAGGGCTCGACGAATACCACACTCCTGCAGAAAGATGATATCTGCTTTCAAGTTAGCTAGGTAGTTTAGTACATCAAATCTTTTTTGTCTCCCCTGATGCTCCTGACATTAACAGACACACATATCAGGGCCATCAGGGTAGCTAACAAGAAAAGGAGTCGCCATGCCCACCCCATAGCGACTATGATTGGGAGGTCGGGACACTCTTCCTACTCTTAGCTCTTCCACTTGTTTTGAGGGGGGTTTGGGCTTATTTGCAACTCCCATCACCCTGAGAAGGTACTCACTGCTGCCTCGTCCAAGAAGGCACCGTCTTTGTATGCACAGTACGTGGAGTTGTTTGGGCTATTCAACTCCCCACAAGGTAAGTCTGGTGGAACTTGCTCAGGGCCCCTCGGAACGTGTGGGTCAGCTTTTGTCCTGGGGAGTTATGACAGACAGCCTTCTTTGGCTGTTACGCCTGTTGAATTGGAGCTGTTAGCCCACTTGGCTTACCGCACACCAGGGTATTCCCATGTCCTCCAGTGTTGTATCTAGGAGGACCCTAGGGGCCCCCCTGGTTTTGCCCATACAAGGAGGGGGTCAAGGATGCTTTGAAGGGAGGCCCTTCGCTTGAAGAGGGTCATTGCTACCGAGGTACTGCTGGTCAGGGAAAGTGTTTACCCCCGACCTCTGCCTCGGTGATTAGTGAACACCTCTTCTGCGAGGTGTGCTAGGGTTTGTGTTAATGACTGGGAAGGTTGGCTGGGATGCCCTGGCTGGCTGCTACCTGCCCACTGGGCGGCAGTGTAGCCGTCCCACCGCCTCTGTCTCTGCCTGCGAGGGCAAGACTGGGGACTTTGTGGACATTAGCTGGTTTTGGATCTATGGGGGCCACCTGCAACTTGCTGTCTTTGATCTTTATCTTCTTTCTTTCCCCCTGTCTCTACCCTTTCTTTTTCCCCACCCTTGCTGGTTCTTTCTCCCCTCCCCTCCTTCTCACACCTCACTTTCACTGTCGTCGCTTTTCCTCCCCACTGACTCAATCCTTATGGCGTCATAATCGAGAGCCGAGGGGAGTGCTGGCGCTGAGAGGGCCCCTACTCAGGGGGCGCTGCTGGGGGCTCCCTCCCTGCCTCGTGTTCTGTATCAGAGGAGCTACTGAGGAGCTAGTGGAGTAGCTGTTGTCTCTCTCTGGGCTGGGGAAGGGGTCCCTCGTAAACGGGACATGTCTCGGGGGGCGGGGGTGAGGGGTGGTGGTGATGATGGTGGTGCTGGAGTCTGGGTTTTAGATGCTGTTGGTGGTGATGTGGACTGATCTTTGTTACTGCCCTCTTCTTGCTCAGGCCCAGGCTTGTTGGTATTTGCCCTTGCTGGCTCTGGCCATGTTGGCATAGGAAGAGGGGCAGTCCTTAAACAGATGCCCCTTCTTTCACACACACAAATTGCACTGCCTCTTCTCTGCAGTGGCTGGTCTGGGGGGCGCCGCAGTTCCTGCACTTGACTACAGCAACATGCGGCCGCCAGGTGTCCTAATTCCCCCACATTTCCTGCAGAGTTTTGGCATCCCATTATAAAATACCAGCCCTCTGTTGGGCCCTAACACTATGGAGTTTGAATGGATGGACGCCCAATGCCCGATGGATCAACATTGAGGCGCATCCAGCCACTTCCTGGCTCCTGTCCAAACCCCATCTTCGTCAGTAATTTTCCTCCCCTTCTGATGACACCCTCTCATAGCGGTTAAGCCATGTTGTAATGTCATAGTCGCTAACAGCCTCATTGAAAAATTGGACAGTAACAACTTTCATTCTCTGTCTGTCAGTGCATCCACACAAAATTCTTTTGTATGGAGCGAGATATTTATTCTCCCCCAAAAGGACCACATTTCTTGTAATTTTGGGGGTTCCTAAAACTGACCTCAAACACTTCCTTAAGCCCTGGCAATTTCACCAAACAATTCAAGTCAGAAGGGAAAAAACCCATACCCCTCTGAAGAATGGTCCGGCTGAACTCCAGTCCGTCAGTCCTGGTTCCGTTTCCTCTGCTGGTTCCTTGTGAAGCGCACCGCATTGTGCCTCCTGGTCTCCTGGTTGGCCGGAACGCCATCCTTCAGCTGGCTCCTCCCGATTGGGGTGGGAAAAGCCTCTGACGTCCGGGTTGTCTCTCTCTGGAAAAGAGACAACGTAGCAGCAAATCTAGGCAGTTGAAGGAACTATTACTTAGTCCCCGAGGAGATGGTCGCCAAGAAGAGGGACCCTCCCAGGTGAACGGTGTCCTTCCCTGGCGGAGTAGGGGGGCGCCGCTTGGCACCGAGACCACGCAGGAAGAATCGTGGCTGTGACGCCTCCCGGGGTCCGGGCCGCCTCCTCCTCCTCCCAGATGGCGCCCTCTGCTGAAGGCCGGGCTGCTCTCTCGGTTCTGGATCTCGACCACCATCAAGGGCTGAGAATGAGGTCGTCTAGGTCATCAAAGGGTCCTCAAAGGTCGTCTGGATGGTAGGTCCTCCTTCTCTCGAACTCCAGGAACGCCTGGAAAAGCCGAACCGCCTGAAAAAAAAAAAAACTGGAACCGCCTGAAAAGAAAAACTGCTCTCAACAGTCAACAAAAATCTTGAAAAGACCTCGCCTGGATTGGGCAAGCCAAAACCAGACTGAGCATTAGTCTTCAAAAAAAGTTGCCGAGCTGAAGAAAAGCCAGTCAAAATAAAGAAATTGTTCTCTTCCTCGAACAAACCTCTCACAGACCCTCGAGGAGCGGGCAATGCCACTACCCTCTAAGCCTTAGTCCTTAGAAAGATTTATTCGAACTGAAGAGAAGCCAGAGTGTGGCTTTACTGGCAGCTCAGCCCTTCCCGGCCCAAAGGCCTTCTCTCCACGGCGGCAAGGCCAAACAAAACAAAACAAAACAGGGAACTCTTCCCAAACGCATAAGAAGTGCCGTTCGGTCCCGCAAAGGCTTTTGTTGCTGCCGCCTTTGAAAGCGAGCCCTTGCCCCACTAAACAGCTCCGTTTCTGCTTTACGCCTGCGCTCAGTCCTCCTCCCACGAGCGCAAGGCCTTCTGGTACACTGGCCTGCTGGCGTGAGCAGAGCAGGTTGTCCATCAGTTAGGCAGACCTGCCTGCCTGCCTGCCTTATTTGGAACAAACAAACAAAGAAAACAAACAAACTAAAAAAACAACAAAAAGAGCAGGAAAAATACAACCCAGAAAAGGGAGAGGGAGAGGCTGTCTCTCTCTCTCTCTCTCTCTCTCTCTCTCTCTCTCTCTCTCTCTCTCTTTTGACCTTTCTTGTGCTTTCGTTCCCGGAGGTACTGCAATACTGGTCGATCGTGGAGTGGACGGGAGCAACCCGGTTCCATCTCCTGCTTCCAAAAAATCAATTTAATATAGACGGGTCCCCCATGGGGGACGATCAGATATTAAACTGATAAGAACAGATTTTTTTTTTTTTTTGTTTTATTATCAAAAAAAACATTCAAGGTATACAAATATAATATATACAAAAACAATAATGTACAACACAATAAACAAAGTACAACAATACTATTTACCATGTCTTGTTTTCTATGTCTTGTACATTTTTTCATTCTCTGTTACGCTTTTTTCTGTACATTAGTTTATTCAAATGTATTTTACCAGGTAATTTCCATTTATTTTCTATTGTAAAAACCCCATATTTTCTGGATTGCAATACTATATAATCATTTATTAGGCACATTATTAATCTTTTGCATGATGTCACTGTAATATACTTTCTTTGCATAACCAGCAGATTTTTTGCCATCCACAATCGTCTTTAATACAGCACGCTACTTGCCAGGCACACTCAAAGTCGTCTTCTGCTACGGTGTTCTGCAATAGACCATACATCAGAAACACACTACAGATGTCATTTTGTGGTACAAATTTCAACAGTAGATCTTTCGTAGTGAGCAACACTTGTTTTGCAAAAGTACATTCAATTAACAGATGTTCTACTGACTCCACACTTGTACAACCTGGTCTTGGGCATTTATCACCCATACTTAACCCCTCCTATGCATAAACTCTCTGACAGCTAGACAATTATGCACTGCCATCCATGATACATCTTTATGTCTATTTGTCAGGTATCTAGCGGAGACATTTTTCCAGATTGTTTTACAGTTGTTTTCATGGAATTGACTCACCACCACCAGTTTATCATTGTCATTCATGTTAGGCACGATCTTTCTCGGTGTCCAGTCTTTTTTGTATCTATGGAACTTAAATTGTTAATGTTAATAAACTTTATAACTGCAGACAGATAAAATGGGGGAACCAGCAGTATGGAGTATTCATGGGTAAGGTCACCCAAGCCATATTTCCTCAAAGATGTAAATAAATAATATCTTAGAAACAAAAAACATTTTTGACAGTTTATACTGTGATGTCAAACAAATAGAGAGACAATTGCAGACATAAGTGCACATCAGGATACTCACCAAGTCTGGGATCCTCTTTCCTCCATTCTCTGGTGATTTAAACATTATCGACCGTTTCAGTCTGTCCATTTTTGAACCCCCCACGAAATAGAAGACTATTTTATTGACTGTTCTTTTGCAGTCTCTCAGCAGTGGCCAAACCTGAGCAACATACAGCAGAACCGCAATAAATCATTTTAAGCACCAACGCTTTCCCCCCTCTAGTGTTAATACCTTTTTTGTCCATAAGCCAATTTTTTTTATTGATTTTAGTTAATCTTTTCTTCCACGTTTTAATAATTGCAACCTCTTCCCAAACCAAATTCCTAATATTTTAATGAAATCAGTTTTCACTGAGAATGGGATAGAGAGTCTCCCAGACCAGGACCCAAAGTACATGGCTTCGCTTTTCAATGTTTATTTTGCAGCTGGGTCCGTCCAAACCATTCTGTCACTTGTAATAGTTTGACTGCTGACGGTGCATCATTGCAGAAAACCGTCACGCCATCCATACAACAGACCTTTACCTGTATGTTATTACTTCCCGGGATTACAATCCCCTGTATATGTTTATCTTTCCTGACATAGATTGCAAACAATTCAATTGTACAGATAAATAACAGTGCAGACAGTGGGCATCCTTGACGGACTCCTGATTTTATATTGAAAGGTTCAGTTTGCCACCCATTTACTAAAACTGTACTATATATATATATCACTATATATTAAATGTACCCATTTATTTTATAAACTGAGGCCAAAACCCAACCGTTTCAAAACCTTAAACAGAAACACATGTGAAACCCGGTCATAAGCTTTTTCTTGGTCTAGATTGACCAAGATTGCTCTTACATTGCGTTCTTTTATATAGTTTATAGTATCTCGGGACCAGACAAAGTGAATCTGAGATTCTCGACCAGGTACTCCACATGATTGGTCTGGGTTGATGACCTCGACCACCACTGTTTTCATTCTATTTGCGAGTACTCTCGCTAAAATTTTTGTAGTCTGCATTTAACAATGTTATAGGCCTCAGTTCTTAATCTCTGCTTTATCTCCTTATGTTTATAAATTAGGGTAATCACCCTTTCCTAAAAGTATTAGACATTTTACCGTCTCTACAGCACTCATTAAATACCTCCATCAGATCTGGACCGATTATCCCAGAGCTCCACATACAGCTTAAATGGGGGCCATCACTTCCTGGAGTTTTATTTTTTTTTAAATGCCCGAACGGCCTCTCCTAACTCTGTCAGAGTAAATGGTTTATCCATAAAATCCTGTGTTTGTTCGCTCAGCGTGTCTGTGACTTTATTAAGGAACTGTTTCCCATATTCATCATCATATGTTTCTCTGAATACAGAGTTTCATAAAAACAGTTAATACTCTCAAGTATCTCTTTTTGAAGTTTTCAACTCCCCTTTTAAGATCTTTTATTTCAGTGATATTTGATGTATTGAGTGTCTTTTTTGAAAAAAAAACTGCTACAAGTTTTGTCTTTTTTCTAAAACCTCTACTTTTGATCGAAACTTTTTTTTTTGCCTCTGCCAAGAAGTATTTTTTTTTTAACTCTGCTTTCGCTGCTTGATCTCTCTTTACCTCCCACCCGACTCCTGTAACAAAACCAGGGTTTGTAATTGTTCTTGATTTTAAATTCTTGTTTCTTTTTATTATTTATCCTCTGCTTTTCCTCACAAAAAATCTTTAATTTTTTCTTTAATCTTTTCCCACCAATCTTTTACGCCATCGAAACAACATTTTAATGACCTCCATTTAATATAATGCTATTTTAGTTCTTTTATGATACTTTTGTTATCAGGTTTACATTTAATTTCCAAATTCCTGTCCCGCTACACAAGCAGTGGGGAACTTGGCATTAAACCCTATCATTTTGTGGTCTGAACAGAAGACTGTCGACACTATACTCCTCGTGATTTAAATATAGGGGATACAAAAAATAGTCTATGCGAGATGCTAGACTGCCACTTGCATTAGACCAGGTAAAATTTATTTCCAGACTCTTTTCCCATATCTATCAACCCCTGCAGTTTTTTGTCATATTTTCAAGTGCTTTAGATGTTTTATCTAACCTTATATTCATGGACCCAATCCTACCACTAACCTCGATAATACAGTTAAAGTCTCCTGCCAGTATTATTGGTTTAGAACTGGCCAAGTAAAGGGGATCACCGAAAAATGTTCCATCCGCTCATTTTTAAATGGGAGGCATACACATTAACAAATCTAATGTTGTTACCTTTAAACAAACTGTCTACACATAGTACACGACCAGGGACCACTTCTGTTACTTCAGATATCTTAATATTATTACCTCTAAATAATATAGCAACTCCTGATGCTCTATTATCATTACCCCCTGACCAAGTTTGACGGGCCTTGTGTCCACCATTTTGAATACGTGAATGGGTATGATTTTAAGTGTGGTATGCCACATTCTTGCAAAAAAACAAACATTAAATTTTTGTGTTTCTAAAAGGACAGTATAGAGATCCTCCTAGTCGTGTTCTTAATGCTCCTAGAATTTAGGGTAACACATTGCAGATTATTCATTTGAACTAAATAAAATTTGGTAGTCCAGACAAACAAAACAAGGAAGAAACATAACAGAGAGACCTTATTATTCTTTGGTTCCATCTCCTTTTCAGATCATCTTCTATGAATTCTTCTACTGCAGCCTGAGTCTCAAATTCCACTGTAGAAGGTGCAGGGGTCCTTTGTCCCCGCGACAGTCTATTGTATCCTCTACAAAGTCTATTGATGACGTCTCCTCTGTTGATTCCTGAGTCCCTGTCATACCGGTGAGTCAGGGACTATCAGCTCTGCACTTTCCAATCGGTTGCATTGGACTCCTCTGAGGAGGAGATGGCACCAAGAATATCGAACTGATTGGATATTTCTACTTGGAACTGCGTTAGTTCCGATTCTTTGGCTTTTCCTTCTTTGTAATCCACTGTTCTTCTTCTATGTCACCCCCACTTGGTACCAGCAGGTAATGCTGGAAGGAATTCCCTCTCCGTAGCTGGTTGATTAAGTTCCATAAGTACTTCCGGTCCTGCTCTGTTTTTTTTCTCTTCTTCTTGATGGTCTCTAGTTCTGTTTCTGCTCTTCTTTTCACTCTCCTAGTTGTTGGTTCTTTCATGGAGGAAGTTGATGCTCTTTGTGAGGGGTCAGATGTTGTCAAAATCTTCTCAACAGTTGTATCTTTAGGGTTTTCAGTACCCAGGCTTTTCGATTCGGCACCTTTCTCACTGTTAGGGCTCCTGCCTCCTCACTTCTGAGCCCTTCTTGAGAGCTCTCGATGTCGGGTGTATCCTGGCTGCCCTTTCTTTGACATGGTCGCCCCAGCATAACTTCCTGCACGTTCTGGACAGTTTCTAAAGATGTGTTCACTGTCTCCACACAAGTTGCATACAAACCCCAAAAGTAATGACTAAAGCTAAGGTTTACAATTTTAGAAAAGCAAACTATGAAGGTATGAAACGGAGACTAACAGAAGTAGATTGGAGTAAAAGAGAAAACATCCACCGAAAAAGGGTGGCTGTCTTTAAAAATGTAGTACTAGAGGCACAAAACAATTACATCCCAAAAGTAGACAAATCTAAATCTAAAACAAAATGGCAAAATGGTTTAATAGATCAATTAAAAAAAATATTCAGCGAAAAAGGCACTTTACAGAGCGTTAAAAAGGACCAAAAACAAAGCACACAGAAAGAGTACTTGGAACTGCAAACACAAGTCAAAAAGGAAGTTAGAAAGGCCAAAGAGAGATAGAAATCAATATTGCTAAGGGGCTAAAACCAATTCCAAAATGTTTTCCAATATTATAACAGCAAGAGAACATTCAAAGAGGAGGTTAAATGTCTAAGAGACACAAATGGCAAAATCATAGATGAAAAAAAAAATAGCAAATATATTAAATGATTACTTTTCACAGATTTTTACAAAGGAGCACACGGACAACATGCCCCACAAGTCGACCTGTTCCTATCCAGTTTTAAATAACTTTAGCATAACAGAGGCAGAAGTGTTAAAGGGACTAGGAGCTCTTAAAATAAACAATCCCTGGGCCGGATGAGATCCTCCCAATAGTACTCAAAGAAATGAAAGAAGTTATTTACAAGCCGCTAACCAAGATCATGCAACAGTCTCTTGACACAGGGGTTGTACCGACAGACTGGAAAATAGCAAACGTAATACCGATCCACAAAAGGGAGACAAACTGAACCAGGTAACTACAGACCAATAAGCCTGACTTCTATTATATGTAAACTTATGGAAACTATAATAAGATCCAAAATGGAAAATTACTATATGGTAACAATATCCTGGGTGACAGCCAGCATGGTTTTAGGAAAGGGAGATCATGTCTAACTAACCTACTTGACTTTTTTTTTGAGGATGCAACATTGAAAATGGACAACTGCAAAGCATACGACATGGTCTATTTAGATTTCAGAAAGCTTTTTGACAAAGTCCCCATAAAAGATTAATTCTCAAACTGAACGCAGTAGGGATTCAAGGAAATGCATGCACATGGATTAGGGAGTGGTTAACAGGTAGAAAACAGAAAGTACTGATTAGAGGAGAAACCGAAATGGAGTGAGGTAACCAGTGGTGGTGTACCACAGGGATCAGTATTAGGTCCTCTGCTATTCCTAATCTACATTAATGATTTAGACTCTGATATAGTAAGCAAACTCGTTAAATTTGCAGACGACACAAAAATAGGAGGAGTGGCAGACACTGTTGAAGCAGCAAAGGTCATTCAAAATGATCTAGACCGCATTCAAAATTGGGCAGACACATGGCAAATGAAATTTAATAGAAAAAGTGTAAAGTATTGCATGCGGGCAATAAAAATGTTCATTATAAATATCATATGGGAGATAGTGAAATTGAAGAAGGAACTATGAAAAAGACCTAGGAGTTTATGTTGACTCAGAAATGTCTTCATCTAGACAATGTGGGGAAGCTATAAAAAGGCTAACAAGATGCTTGGATATATTGTGAGAAGTGTTGAATTTAAATCAAGGGAAGTAATGTTAAAACTTTACAATGCATTAGTAAGACCTCACCTAGAATATTGTGTTCAGTTCTGGTCACCTCGTTAAAAAAAGGATATTGCTGCTCTAGAAAGAGTGCAAAGAAGAGCAACCAGAATTATCCCGGGTTTAAAAGGCATGTCGTATGTCGTATCTATTCAGTCTTGAACAAAGAAGACTACGCGGCGATCTGATTCAAACATTCAAAATCCTAAAAGGTATAGACAATGTCAACTGGGGGACTTCTTTGACTTGAAAAAAAAGAAAAAAGGACCAGGGGTCATAAATGGAGATTAGATAAAGGGCATTCAGAACAGAAAATAGGAGGCACTTTTTTACACAGAGAATTGTGAGGGTCTGGAACCAACTCCCCAGTAATGTTGTTGAAGCTGACACCCTGGGATCCTTCAAGAAGCTGCTTGATGAGATTCTGGGATCAATAAGCTACTAACAACCAAACGAGCAAGATGGGCTGAATGGCCTCCTCTCATCTGTAAACTTTCTTATGTTCTTAACTTGGGCAACACATGCAGCTGATGTATGCCCTCCTTTCTGGCATTTACGACAAAAATCTTTTTTGCATCCCTCTGCATTATGTCCCTCCTCTCCACATCTTCGACACCGTATTGGCTGTCCAGGGTAATATAGGTATCCTCTGTTTGATCCAATAGAAAAGGAGCCTGGAGGATGTATGACTCCCCCATGAGCCCCTTCTCTAGGTCGTAACCTTACTTTGTACATTCTTTTTCCAGTCCAAAACCCAAAGAGTCTTTTATTTTAGTCCCACTATGTAGCACATCACAGAATCTTTTAAGAATGTTACAATATCTTCATCCACTACAAAGGGGTTATACATATGGACAGTTAGAGGTCTGATTTCTCTGACAAAAAGAGGTTCAATGTAGAAGTCTGAAAAAAGGAGGTTCATTTTTACCTCTCTACATCTTTCCCAGGCAGTCGAGCAGCATCTTGATGATGAAAAGGTTACGCCAAAGATTCCCTTGTTGCTGAAATCCTGGAAACAGTAGACATCTGCCGTAGAGCATCCAACCCTCCAGTAAGACCTTCTTGGCAAAAAGAATCGGTCGATCCGTGGTTGAGTTCCATCCTTTCCTTTGTAACAAAGCGTATCGGTCTAGCAGCCGCTACCCAGGAGCCGACGATTCGATTGGACGCCATCGCCTTCCCTACCAAGCACCGCGGTCAAGCCACATATACTTGATCTGAGCCACCTGCCTGCCTGCCTGCCTTATTTGGAACAAACAAACAAAGAAATACAAAAAAAAAAAAAACAACAAAAAAGAGCAGGAAAAAATACAACTAGAAAAAAGGGAGAGGCTGGCTCTCTCTCTCTCTCTCTCTCTCTTCTCTTTCTCTCTTCTTTTGCTTTCGCTCCGTTCGGAGGTACTGCAATACGGTCGTCGTGGAGTGGAGCAAGCCCCGGTTCCATCTCCTGCTTCCAAAAATCAATTTAATATAGACGGGTCCCCTATGGGGACGATCAGATATTAAAACTGATAAGAACAGATTTTTTTTGTTTTTAAGTGTTTTATTATCAAAAAACATTCAAGGTATACAATATACAATATATGAAAAACAATAATGTACAACACAATAAACAAAAGTACAACAATACTATTTACCATGTCTTGTTTTCTATGTCTTGTACATTTTTTTCATTCTCTGTTACGTTTTTTCTGTACATTAGTTTATTCAAATGTATTTACCAGGGTAATTTCCATTTATTTTCTATTGTAAAAACCCCATATTTTCTGGATTGCAATACTATATAATCATTTATTAGGCACATTATTAATCTTTTGCATGATGTCACTGTAATATACTTTCTTTGCATAACCAGCAGATTTCTTGCCATCCACAATGCGTCTTTAATACAGCACGCTACTTGCCAGGGCACACTCAAAAGTCGTCTTCTGCCACGGTGTTCTGCAATAGACCATACATCAGAAACACACTACAGATGTCATTTTGTGGTACAAATTTCAACAGTAGATCTTTCAGTAGTGAGCAACACTTGTTTTGCAAAAGTACATTCAATTAACAGATGTTCTACTGACTCCACACTTGTACAACCTGGTCTTGGGCATTTTATCACCGCACTTAACCCTCTCCTATGCATAAACTCTCTGACAGCTAGACAATTATGCACTGCCATCCATGATACATCTTTATGTCTATTTGTCAGGTATCTAGCAGAGACATTTTTCCAGATTGTTTTACAGTTGTTTTCATGGAATTGACTCACCACCACCAGTTTATCATTGTCATTCATGTTAGGCACGATCTTTCTCGGTGTCCAGTCTTTTGTATCTATGGAACTTAAATTGTTAATGTTAATAAACTTTATAACTGCAGACAGATAAAACGGGGGGAACCAGCAGTATGGAGTATTCATGGGTAAGGTCACCCAGCCATATTTCCTCAAAGATGTAAATAAATAATATCTTAGAAACAAAAAACATTTTGACAGTTTATACTGTGATGTCAAACAAATAGAGAGACAATTGCAGACATAAGTGCACATCAGGATACTCACCAAGTCTGGGATCCTCTTTCCTCCATTCTCTGGTGATTTAAACATTATCGACCGTTTCAGTCTGTCCATTTTTGAACCCCACACGAAATAGAAGACTATTTTATTGACTGTTCTTTTGCAGTCTCAGCAGTGGCCAAACCTGAGCAACATACAGCAGAACCGGCAATAAATCATTTTAAGCACCAACGCTTTCCCCTCTAGTGTTAATACCCTTTTGTCCATAAGCCAATTTTTTATTGATTTTAGTTAATCTTTCTTCCCACGTTTTAATAATTGCACTCTTTCCCAAACCAAATTCCTAATATTTTAATGAAATCAGTTTTCACTGAGAATGGGATAGAGAGTCTCCCAGACCAGGACCCAAAGTACATGGCTTCGCTTTTTTCAATGTTTATTTTGCAGCGCAAGATCCAAACCATTCTGTCACTTGTAATAGTTTGACTGCTGACGGTGCATCATTGCAGAAAACCGTCACGTCATCCATATACAACGAGACCTTTACCTGTATGTTATTACTTCCGGGATTACAATCCCCTGTATATGTTTATCTTTCCTGACATAGATTGCAAACAATTCAATTGTACAGATAAATAACAGTGCAGACAGTGGGCATCCTTGACGGATTCCTGATTTTATATTGAAAGGTTCAGTTTGCCACCCATTTACTAAAAACTGTACAATATATATATCACTATATATTAAATGTACCATTTACGAAACTGAGGGCCAAAACCCAACCGCTTTCAAAACCTTAAACAGAAACACATGTGAAACCGGTCATAAGCTTTTTCTTGGTCTAGATTGACCAAGATTGCTCTTACATTGCGTTTTTATATAGTTTATAGTATCTCGACCAGACAAAGTGAATCTGAGATTCTCCGACCAGGTACTCACATGATTGGTCTGGGTTGATGACCTCGGCCACCACTGTTTTCATTCTATTTGCAGTACTCTCGCCAAAATTTTGTAGTCTGCATTTAACAATGTTATAGGCCTCCAGTTCTTAATCTCTGCTTTATCTCCCTTATGTTTATAAATTAGGGTAATCACCCTTTCCTAAAAGTATTAGACATTTTACCGTCTCTACAGCACTCATTAAATACCTCCATCAGATCTGGACCGACACCTCCCAGAGCTCCACATACAGCTCATATGGGAGCCCATCACTTCCTGGAGTTTTATTTTTTTTTTAAATGCCCGAACGGCCTCTCCTAACTCTGTCAGAGTAAAATGGTTTATCCATAAAATCCTGTGTTTGTTCGCTCAGCGTGTCTGTGACTTTTATTAAGGAACTGTTTCCCATATTCATCATCATATGTTTTCTGAATACAGAGTTTCATAAAAACAGTTAATACTCTCAAGTATCTTTTTTTGAAGTTTTCAACTCCCTTTAAGATCTTTTATTTCAGTGATATTTGATGTATTGAGTGTACTTTTTGAAAAAAACTGCTACAAGTTTCGTCTTTTTCTAAAACCTCTACTTTTTGATCGAAACTTTATTTTTTTTGCCTCTGCCAAGAAGTATTTTTTTAACTCTGCTTTCGCTGCTTGATCTCTCTTTACCTCCCCCCCCTCGACTCCTGTAACAAAACCAGGGTTTGTAATTGTTCTTGATTTCTTTTAAATTCTTGTTTCTTTTTATTATTTATCCTCTGCTTTTCCTCACAAAAAAATCTTTAATTTTTTCTTTAATCTTTTCCACCAATCTTTTTACGCCATCGAAACAACATTTTAATGACCTCCATTTAATATAATGCTCTTTTAGTTCTTTTATGATACTTTTTGTTATCAGGTTTACATTTAATTTCCAAATTCCCTGTCCCGCTACACAAGCAGTGGGGAACTTGGCATTAAACCCTATCATTTTGTGGTCTGAACAGAAGATTGTCGACACACTATACTCTCGTGATTTAAATATAGGGATACAAAAAAATAGTCTATGCGAGATGCTAGACTGCCACTTGCATTAGACCAGGTAAAATCTTTATTTCCAGACTCTTTTCCCATATCTATCAACCCCTGCAGTTTTTGTCATATTTTCAAGTGCTTTAGATGTTTTATCTAACCTTATATTCATGGACCCAATCCCTACCACTCAACCTCGATAATACAGTTAAAGTCTCCCTGCCAGTATTATTGGTTTAGAACTGGCCAAGTAAAGGGGATCACCAAAAATGTTCCATCCGCTCATTTTTAAATGGGGAGGCATACATTAACAAATCTAATGTTGTTACCTTTAAACAAACTGTCTACACATAGTACACGACCAGGGACCACTTGTTACTTCAGATATCTTAATACCATTACCTCTAAATGATATAGCAACTCCTGATGCTCTATTATCATTACCCCCCTGACCAAGCTGACGGGCCTTGTGTCCACCATTTTGAGCACGTAAGGTATGATTTTAAGTGTGGTATGCCACATTCTTGCAAAAAAAACAAACATTAAATTTTTGTGTTTCTAAAAAAGGACAGTATAGAGATCCTCCTAGTCGTGTTCTTAATGCTCCTAGAATTTAGGGTAACACATTGCAGATTATTCATTTGAACTAAATAAAATTTGGTAGTCCAGACAAACAAAACAAGGAAGAAACATAACAGAGAGACCTTATTATTCTTTGGTTCCATTTCCTTTTCGTATCATCTTCTCTATGAATTCTTCTACTGCAGCCTGAGTCTCAAATTCCACTGTAGAAGGTGCAGGGGTCCTTTGTCCACAGTCTATTGTATCCTCTGCAAAGTCTATTGATGACGTCTCCTCTGTTGATTCCTGAGTCCCTGTCATACCGGGTGAGTCAGGGACTATCAGCTCTGCACTTTCCAATCGGTCTGCATTGGACTCCTCTGAGGAGGAGATGGCACCAAGAATATCGAACTGATTGGATATTTCTACTTGGAACTGCGTTAGTTCCGATTCTTTGGCTTTCCCTTCTTTGTAATCCACTGTTCTTCTTCTATGTCACCCCACTTGGTACCAGCAGGTAATGCTGGAAGGAATTCCCTCCGTAGCTGGTTGATTAAGTTCCATAAGTACTTCGGGTCCTGCTCTGTTTTTTCTTCTTCTTCTTCGATGGTCTCTAGTTCTGTTTCTGCTCTTCTTTCACTCTCCTAGTTGTTGGTTCTTTCATGGAGGAAGTTGATGCTCTTTGTGAGGGGTCAGATGTTGTCATAATCTTCTCAACAGTTCTATCTTTAGGGTTTTCAGTACCCAGGCTTTTCGATTCCGGCACCTTTCTCACTGTTAGGTTCCTGCCTCCTCACTTGAGCCCTTCTTGAGAGCTCTCGACAAATGGGTGTATCCTGGCTGCCCACTTTCCTTGACATGGTCGCCCAGCATAACTTCCTGCACGTTCTGGACAGTTTCTAAAGATGTGTTCACTGTCTCCACACAAGTTGCATACAACTTGGGCAACACATGCAGCTGTTGTATGCCCTCCTTTCTGGCATTTACGACAAAAATCTTTTTTTGCATCCATCTGCATTATGTCCCTCCTCTCCACATCTTCGACATAATCCATTGGCTGTCCAGGGTAATATAGGTATCCTCTGTTTGATCCAATAGAAAAGGAGCCTGGAGGATGTATGACTCCCCCATGAGCCCTTCTCTAGGTCGTAACCTTACTTTGTACATTCTTTTTTCCAGTCCAAAACCCAAAGAGTCTTTTATTTTAGTCCCACTATGTAGCACATCACAGAATCTTTTTAAGAATGTTACAATATCTTCATCCACTACAAAGGGGTTATACATATGGACAGTTAGAGGTCTGATTTCTCTGACAAAAGAGGTTCAATGTAGAAGTCTGAAAAGGGAGGTTCATTTCTTACCTCTCTACATCTTTCCCAGGCAGTCGAGCAGCATCTTGATGATGAAAAGGTTACAATCAAAGATTCCTTGTTGCTGAAATCCTGAAACAGTAGACATCTGCCGTAGAGCATCCAATTCCCTCCAGTAAGACCTTCTTGGCAAAAAGAATCCGGTCGATCCGTAGTTGAGTTCCATCCTTTTCCTTTGTAACAAAGCGTATCGTCTAGCAGTCCGCGGCCCAGAAGCCGACGTATTCCAATTGGACGCCATCGCCTTTCCCTACCAAGCACCGCGGTCAAGCCACATATACTTGATCTGAGCCAAGAGGCCGAGAAGCGATGCCCACAATGGTTTTGACCAAACGCCGGGCACGGCCGCCGCCGGAGCTGCCGGGTACTCGCTTCTGGACTGAGGGAAAAATGGGAAAGAAAAAAAAGAAAAAGAAAAAGGTGCCAGGCTCTGATTATTAACACGGGCCGCTGCTGTGCTCGTTCTGTTTTTTAAACCCATGTCGAGCCCTCGCCCGAGGGGCAGGGCTAGCCAAAATTGCATTGAACTCATAAATGCTCCTTCCACGGAAATCTTTAGTAAAAGGCGAAAGATTTATCTGAACTGAAGAGAAGCCAGAGTGTGGCTTTACTGGCAGCCCAGCCCTTCCGGTCGGCCCAAAGGCCCTTCCTCTAACCGGCGGCAAGGCCAAACAAAACAAAACAAAACAGGGAACTCTTCCCAAAACGCAAGTGCCGTTCGGTCCCGGCAAAGGGCGCTTTGCTGCCGCCTTTGAAAGCGAGGGCTCCTTGCCCCACTAAACAGCTCCGTTTGCTTTACCGCTGCGTCGTCCTCCTCCTCCCACGAGCGCAAGGCCTTTCTGGTACACTGGCCTGCTGCGTGAGCAGAGCAGGCTGTCCATCAGTTAGGCAGACCTGCCTGCCTGCCTGCCTTATTTTGGAACAAACAAACAAAAGCGTGAGCAGAGCAGGCTGTCCATCAGTTAGGCAGACCTGCCTGCCTGCCTTATTTGGAACAAACAAACAAAAAAAAAAAAAAAAAAAAAACAACAAAAAAGAGCGGAAAAAAATACAACCCAGAAAAGGGAGAGGGGAGAGGCTCGCTCTCTCTCTCTCTCTCTCTCTCTCAACCTTTCTTGTGCACCGCTCCTGGAGGTACTGCAATACCGGTCGATGCGTGGAGTGGACAGAGCAAGCCCGGTTCCATCTCCTGCTTCCAAAAAAATCAATTTAATATAGACGGGTCCCCTATGGGGACGATCAGATATTAAACTGATAAGAACAGATACTACACTTGATCTGAGCCAAGCGAGAAGCGTTTATGCCCACAATGGTTTTGACCAACGCCCGAGGCGGGGTCGCTCGCCGGAGCTGCCGGGTACTCGCTTGGACTGAGGGGAAAATGGGAAAAGAAAAAAGAAAAAGAAAAAAAGGTGCCAGGCTCTAATTATTAACATGGGCCGCTGCTGTGCTCGTTCTTTTTTTAAACCCATGTCGAGCCCCACCGAGGGGCAGGGCTAGCCAAAAATTGCATTGAACTCATAAATGCTCCTCTCCACGGAAATCTTTAGTAAAATACTTTTATTGAGATTTTACATTTTTACATTTACACCCATTCGTTTTTTCATTCATTTACATTTCTTTTAAAGATGACATTCATGCATACAGACATACATTTTGTTTTAAAAGCATTTAAAATACATTTAAAACACCAAGACAATTGTGCTTTGTACATGGTTAAAACAGACACAGATTAAAATCAACATGAAAAAAAAACCTGTGCTGCTTTAAAAGTGACTGGAAAAAAAAAGAACCATCTATAAAAAACCAGTGCTTGTGAGGGCCGGGAGTGCTCTCTAAAAAGGTTCAAAAGTGAACATAAACAGAACAATAAAACTATATTACTAAAACAGGGACAGGGGAAAAGGGACAGTGTGTAAAACAGTGAGTTAAAATTCTAAAATTTTAAAACACTTAAAATGTAACTTTTAATAGTTAACATTAAAAATCTTTAGATACATAAAACAAAACAAAACAAAATCAAATAAAACATTCAAAATAAATCAAATAAAAGTCCATAAAACTGAAACAAAAGACTACATAAAACCAGGGCACCGTTTCAAAACGGTCATTGAAGCAAAAAAGGGCGGAATGCTGGCATGACAAAATAAATAAAAGGCTTAGCGGTGCTCGTGAGTCCCGCCTCCTAGAGCTAGCGGTTCCAGTTTTTCCTTCATTCCATCTTTCACGTCCTGAAGTCCGGCGATCCTCCACTCCAAGCAGGCCTTGTCCTTCCCGAGGGTCCGGATGTCCAGAATTACAAAGTCCTTAATAAGAGTTTGTGCCCTTCTGGTCGTGGTGATAGTGTCTAGCTCCTGCTTGTGATAGACACAGACGCACGGCCCTCCCACAGGATCTGCTTGACAACATTGATGACACGCCAACGCACTTAGCTGTGCTGGAAGCGATTCCTCCCTGCAGGCCCATAGAGCACAGTCTCAGCGGTCATCTTGGCCGTGTCAGCAAACCTGTTTAGGAAGACAGAGACAGAGAGCTAGACACTGCCAGCCACATCACACTCCCAGAAGATATGGGCTGGTGTTTTCTCTTTATGCACTTTTGCATAGGGGCATGTTTCTACTTGGGCTAGTCCTCCTGAACATGAATGCTCGAGTGGGAGTGCACTGTGGACGGTGTTCCATGCTATATCCTTCTGACATTATTGAGGCAGCTGTGAGACACATTCTCCCAGATTTTTGGCTTTGGGTGAGGGGAAAGTAGCTACTTTTTTTTTCAATTTCCTGGGAACCGGCAAGATATTTAGTTACAGCCTTGTATTCCAGGAGGCCAATTTTTGCTTTATCTAAGCCCAATTTATATATAGTGTCCCTTAAGGTTCTATAATACAATGGGGGTCCCAGGAGTACGGCACGGTGTTATCAATAGTGCAGAGGCCCAAGGCCCTGAGACAGGACAAAATAGAAACGATTCATGTAACATACCTTCCTGTCCAGGGCCTGGATGTTCTGGATAGTTTATGTGAGCCCCTGCACCGGGTGAGCTGCACAACGTCCGGGGACCCCTTACCTCCCTTCTTGTCGGCTTTACTCAAGGTGGCTCGCTTTACCTCTCCATCTTGCTGCCCCAGATAAAGCGGTGGATAATGGGTCCACCACTTTTTTGGTGGTCCTGTCTGGGGAAAGATTTTTCCTACATAAGAGAGGATGGGGAACAGTATAGACTTGGTTATTAATACTCTACCCGTCATTGTTAAGGATCTTGTGCTCCATCCGCCAATCTTTTTACGGACCTGGTTAATGGTCGCCGCCCAGCCTGGGCCCTGAGCTATTGTTCTCTAAAATGAGGCCCAGAATCTTGATTTTGTCCTTTTTGACAGGGTACATGTCCGACAGTTCCCTATCTACCTGCCAATTTTAGACACGTAGACTTCGCTCTTGGACTTATTAATCACTGCCCGGTCGCCAGGCAGTACTTTCAAAAAGATATTACTAATCTGAGGTACCGACGATGTGTTGGTGCAAATGAGTGACACATCGTCCATATATGTTGTTGTTTTGACCTGGACCCCGTTGATCCAGGCAGCTGGAAACCAGTTATATTGGTATCCCTACAAATTGCCTGCAGGAGGGGTTCAATGCACACGACATATAGCAGTGGGATAGTGGGCAACCCTGTCTGACCCCTGACTGATAGATATTTTACCAGTCAGGTGTCTGTTCACCAAGACTCGGGTACTAATGTTTGTATAGATGGTTTTAACCCACTCCCTAAGTCCAGGAGCGAATTTCATCTGGTCCATCACTTTGTACACATATATTCATGGCTTACCCTATCGAACGCCTTTCTCCTGGTCAAGGTTGAACAGGCAGAGGGGATGGTTCCGTTCTTCAGAATAAGCCAGAATGTCCCTTGTTAACATTAAAATATCGGTGATGGACCTCCTGGGACACCACAAACCTGGTCGGGCCAATGACCAAAGGGAGGTGTACTTGTAGCCGGAGCATCAGAGCTTTGGCTAGTATCTTGTAATCCATGCAAAGGAGGCTGATGGGCGCCAATTCCGTAGATCTTTAACTTCCCCTTTTCTTATGAAGGAGAGTAATTACACTCTCCCGCAGATAGAAGGGCCCAACCGCTTCTCCTGTAGACCGCTCTGTAGACCTCCGCTAAATGGACTTTAGCGTGTCCCAAAAGATGGTAATACTCACCCGGGATGCCATCTGGACCTGGCGTCTACCGGTGTTCATGGTCTTAACCGCCTGGGTGAGCTCCTCCAGCGTGAGTTCTGGGTCCTTTCCTCCTCCTCCTCCTCGTCCCGCACTGAGTCAGGCTCCAACTGGCTCCAGGAACCACTCTATCAGGGTGTCATCTGTAGCTTTGGTGTTATATAGGTCCCTATAGAAGTTCTCTACCACTTTTTTTCACTCCCTCACTATCCTCTACTATCCTCCCACTGCTGTCGAGCATGGAGGACATCAAGAGCATGGAGGACATCAAGACATCAAGACCTCACCTAGAATATTGTGTTCAGTTCTGGTCACCTCGTTACAAAAAGGATATTGCTGCTCTAGAAAGAGTGCAAAGAAGAGCAACCAGAATTATCCCGGGTTTAAAAGGCATGTCGTATGCAGACAGGCTAAAAGAATTGAATCTATTCAGTCTTGAACAAAGAAGACTACGCGGCGATCTGATTCAAACATTCAAAATCCTAAAAGGTATAGACAATGTCAACCCGGGGACTTTGACTTGAAAAGAAAAAAAAGGACCAGGGTCATAAATGGAGATTAGATAAAGGGCATTCAGAACAGAAAATAGGAGGCACTTTTTACACAGAGAATTGTGAGGGTTGGAACCAACTCCCCAGTAATGTTGTTGAAGCTGACACCTGGGATCCTTCAAGAAGCTGCTTGATGAGATTCTGGGATCAATTGTTACTAACAACCAAACGAGCAAGATGGGCTGAATGGCCTCTCGTTTGTAAACTTTCTTATGTTCTTATGTTCTAAGTGCCGCTTCTCCTCGTTTTCTGAAGAAGAAGCGGGTACACTTTTCGTCTTCCTCCATTTTTTGCACTTTTGCATTGTGCATGACCTTCGTTGTTCCTCCCTACAAAGCACTGAAAGATCTAGCTTGGTCTGGGCTATCTTGTCGCCACAGGGAACCCCCGGGTTGAAGCAGGCTCAGACGCTGGAGGTAAAACATTCAGGTGTTTATATTGGCCCTCCTTTCTTTGCTTTCCTCTTGCCTGCTGCTATGAAATAAACCTTAGTTCTCATTTTGACCATCTCCCACCACTCTATAGGGAGTTGAATAGGTCACGCAAAGTGGTCCACCAACAAGCCTGCTCTTATAGGCTGCAGCTATGGAGGGGTCATCGAGTAAGGAGGTGTTTAATTTCCAGACCCCTGACCCCATCTGGGAGGTCTGAGGGACCTGCAATGTTACCTGCAGGAGCCTATGGTCAGAGAAGAAGACGGCCTGGGTGTCTACTGCAGTCTTCGTTAAGGGGAGCTGGTATGCAGGACGAGATCTATACGGGAGAAGGAGGTCCCAGAAGAGCTCACCCAGGTAAAGGGAGGCACCAGGTCCTTACCTGCATCACACAGGGAGAAATCAGATATTACGGAGGACAAAACTCTACTAGAGCGGTCGTTTGCGTGGCCTGTTCGGTTCACGTCCCCTTAGAGCACAATTGAAGTCACCTGACACGATGACGGGTACGTTCCCCAGCAGGAGTGGACGCAGCTG
This sequence comes from Huso huso, assembly GCA_036884735.1. Lineage (NCBI taxonomy): Eukaryota > Metazoa > Chordata > Actinopteri > Acipenseriformes > Acipenseridae > Huso > Huso huso. The sequence continues at coordinate 37,235 of JAHFZB010000354.1, forward strand.
TGGAAAAAATTGAACTCTTTCGTTTTGGTTAGTGGGTGCGTAGACATTGACCAGTCTGAGGGGAGTTGTTGTATGTCACATCCACGCCAGAATTTACCAGGTTCTACCTCCTGCTGCCGCGGAGGTAATAATGGGTTTTAAACAGGATACCTACTCCGTCGGCTCTGGCTATGTTGGAGCCCGACCAGAAGGAGTCCCCAGGGTCCAACTCTCCTTCAGGTCCCCTATAATCAGGGCTCGACGAAATACCACACTCCTGCAGAAAGATGATATCTGCTTTCAAGTTAGCTAGATAGTTTAGTACATCAAATCTTTTTTGTGTCTCCCTGATGCTCCTGACATTAACAGACACACATATCAGGGCCATCAGGGTAGCTAACAAGAAAAGGAGTCGCTGCGTCCACCCCATAGCGACTATGATTGGGAGGTCGGGACACTCTTCCTACTCTTAGCTCCACGCTTGCTTCGAGGGGGCTTGGGCTTATTTGCAACTCCCATCACCCCTGAGAAGGTACTCACTGCTGCCTCGTCCATGAAGGCACCGTGCCTTTGTATGCACAGTCGTGGAGTTGTTTGGGCTATTCAACTCCCCCACAAGGTAAGTCTGGTGGAACTTGCTCAGGGCCCCTCGGAACGTGTGGGTCAGCTTTGTCCCAGGGTGGGGGTTATGACAGACAGCCTTCTTTGGCTGTTACCGTCTGTTGAATTGGAGCTGTTAGCAGATTTCTGGCTTAATCCAGGTCAGGGTATTCCCATGTCCTCCAGTGCTGTATCTAGGAGGACCCTAGGGGCCCCTGGTTTTGCCCATACAAGGGAGGGGGTCAAGGATGCTTTGAAGGAGGCCCTTCGCTTGAAGAGGGTCATTGCTACCGGGGTACTGCTGGTCAGGGAAGGTGTTGACCCCGACCTCTCCTCGGTGCATTAGTGAACACCTCTTCTGCGAGGTGTGCTAGGGTTTGTGTTAATGACTGGGAAGGCTGGCTGAATGCCCTGGCTGGCTGCTACCTGCCCACTAGGCGGCAGTGTAGCCGTCCCACTCGCCTCCGTCTCTGCCTGCGAGGCAAGACTGGGGACTTTGTGTGGACATTAGCTGGTTTTGGATCTATGGGGCCACCTGCAACTTGCTGTCTTTGATCTTGATCTTCTTTCTTTTCCCACCCTCGTCTCTACCCTTTCTTTTCCCCACCCTCGGCTGGTTCTTCACTCCTTCCCCTCCTTCTCACTCACTTTCACTGCCGCTTTTGCTTTCCTCCCACGGACTCAATCCTTATGGCGTCATAACGAGAGCCGAGGGGAGTGCTGGTGCTGAGGGCCCTACTCAGGGGGCGCTGCTGGGTCCGGGCTCCTCCTGCCTCGTGTTCTGTATCAGAGGAGCTACTGGAGGAGCTAGTGGAGTAGCTGTTGTACTCTCTCTCTGGGCTGGGGGAAGGGGTCCTGTTAAACGGGACATGTCTCGGGGCGGGGGTGAGGGTGGTGCTAGGATGATGGTGGTGCTGGAGTCTGGGTTTTGGATGCTGTTGGTGGTGATGTGGACTGATCTTTGTTACTTGCTCCTCTTCCTGCTCAGGCCTAGGCTTGTTGATATTTGCCTTGCTGGCTCTGGCCATGTTGGCATAGGAAGAGGGGCAGTCCTTAAACAGGTGCCCCTTCTTTCCACACAAATTGCACTGCCTCTCTTCTCTGCAGTGGCTGGTCTCTTTGGGGGCGCCGCAGTTCCTGCACTTGACTACAGTACATGCGGCCGCCAGGTGTCCTAATTCCCACATTTCCTGCAGAGTTTTGGCATCCCATTATAGAATACCAGCCCTCTGTTGGGCCCTAACACTATGGAGTTTGAATGTGGCGGACGCCTTCTCGCAACATCAGTCAAGGTTGTCACTTGAACCTTTTCAAAAAAGTTGGTCATTTTTCCCCAAATTAAACAAACAGTGACATTTCTGCAAATCACCACAGCCCTAAAACTGACATCCCAGGTGTTTCCTCCCACAGTGATAATACAATTGAGCTGCTCTGGCTTAAACCCCAGTGTCTTCTGCAACACAACCCTAGAAAACTCAAGCCTGTTAAATGCTAGCTCATCTCCCTCCTCCCTCTTTCAAAGAAATCCTTATGCAATTAAAACGACGCCGCAAACCTTGGGGACGCCATTTTAATTATAAACACTAACTCACACAAAAATTTAGGGTTTTTGTTTGTTTGTTTGTTTTTAAATTTAGCCAAGGCCAAATTAAAGCAAAATACCAATAATAGAAAATAAACAGCAGATAAAAAAAGGGTCCCCTTACCTGCTCCACAACCCTGGCTCCTGGTCTTCCGCCTGCCCTGCTCCTCTCCTACCCAGACCACAGCTACCAGCAACCAATGTTGCTCCTGCCACCTTACCGATACCGATACCATCGATCGCTCCCCAAATCAAACCGCGGTCAAGCCACACACTTGATCTGAGCCAAGAGGGAGAAGCGATGCCCACAATGGTTTTGACCAACGCCCTGGCGATGGCTGTCCCTACCGAGCTGCCGGGGTACTCGCCTTTGGACTGAGGGGAAAATGGGAAAAAAAAAAAAAGAAAAAAAAAGGTGCCAGGCTCTAATTATTAACATGGCCGCTGCTGCTGTGCTCGTTCTGCTTTTAAACCCATGTCGAGCCCCATTTCGAGGGGCAGGGGCTAGCCAAAATTGCATTGAACTCATAAATGCTCCTTCCACGGAAATCTTTAAAAGGCTAAAGATTTATTCGAACTGAAGAGAAGCTAGAGTATGGCTTTACTGGCAGCCCAGCCCTTCCAAGCCGCCCAAAGGCCTTCTCCTCTACCCGGCGGCAAGGCCAAACAAAACAAAACAAAACAGGGAACTCTTCCCAAAACACAAGTGCTGTTCGGTCCCGGCAAAGGGCGCTTTGTTGCCGCCTTGAAAGCAAGGGCTCCTTGCCCCACTAAACAGTCCTGCTTTCTGCTTTACCGCTGCGCTGTCCTCCTCCTCCCACGAGCGCAAGGCCTCAGTACACTGGCCTGCTGCGTGAGCAGAGCAGGCTGTCCATCAGTTAGCAGACCTGCCTGTCTGCCTGCCTGCCTTATTTGGAACAAACAAACAAACAAACAAAAACAAAAACAAAACAAAAAACAACAAAAAGAGCGGAAAAATACAACCCAGAAAAAGGGAGAGGGCTGGCTGGCTGGCTGTCTGTCTCTCTCTCTCTCTCTCTCTCTCTCTCTTTTGACCTTTCTTGTGCACCGTTCCGGAGATACTGCAATACCTGGTCGATAAAGGGAGTGGACGGAGGCCCCGGTTCCATCTCCTGCTTCCAAAAATCAATTTAATATAGACGGGTCCCCTATGGGGACGATCAGATATTAAACTGATAAGAACAGATTTTTTTTATTTTTAATCCTTTATTCAAATCTCAATACATATACAAAATACAAAACACAAAATTACCCCCCCAAAAAAAACATTATCTAATACATTACCCACTATACTCAATACATATACGGAATACAAAACACAGAATCCCAAAATAAACATCAAATACTCAACAAACATTATCCAATACATTACCCACATTTCTTATCCCCATACCTATCTCTTTATCTTTACATTCCTATACAACCCACACACCCTTATCCAAAACTAAACATAAATATCAATCAAATATCTGTTCATTCATTCAAATCATCAAAAAACTACATTTCCTTAAATCATAAATCCAAAACAAGTCTTTCTTTTACTCCTTTGCACTCATTTTTTTTTCCACAGCCTCCTTCCACCTGCGTTCAACAACACTCCTGCTGTCTCCTTCTTGTAACTCTTCCACTGCGCATCCGTTATGTTTCCTCTTATCAATCTCTGCTCCCAGTCTAACAGTTCTTTAAGCTCCTTGCCACAAAAACTTTCTCATTACATATTCCTCCTCGAGTTCCTCGATGACTGACCTTCCTCAGCTCTTCTTGCCTCAGTCTCTGAATCTCCTCTCTTTTCTTCTTCTCCTCATCGCTCTCCCACTCGGTCAGCCCAGCTTGAACCGGCTGGACCTGCCGCTTGCACCTCCTCCTCTCCAATTCCAGCTCGGACTTTCCGCTTCTTCTGCCCTTCACTCTGTGTTGCCTCCATCGCCTCACTCTCTTGATCCTTGTCCGCCCCACCATCACCTGGATACATACCACCACCACTCTTACCCGCACTTCCACCAACTTTCACATCACCACCTTTCAAACCACTGCCACTCTTATCCACTCCACCATCATCCCACTTACCCCAGCATGTTTGTTTCTCACCCCAACACCCTCCCCTCCCACACCACCATCATCATCCTCATTCACCCCCGGCCCTTTCTTTCTTGCACCACCATCATCATCCTTATTCCCCCACCACCAGTCTCTTTTTCCTTTTCAGCCTCCTCCACTCGATCAGCCCAGTCTTTCTTTTGTTCCTTCCCAGACTCCCTATCCCAGGCTCCCCTCACTCCCGCTTCTTCTGCTGTCCTTTTCTCCGTAGGCTGTTTCTGCTGCTTCCCCTTCACAGACCCGGTCACCTTCCCGGATTCAGCCGATGGCACTGTAGCTGGTTTCTCCGCAGTCATCTTCTCTCCACCTTTATCCGCTGCACCTTTCTTTCCAGACACCTCCATACTTTCCGCCTCCGTCCACTCCATCACTGCTGTCCTCCTCATCACCACTTTCCACCTCTGTCCCCACACCAGCAGCCCCAGCATAGCTTTTGGCCCTGTGTGGACACTTATAAAACAAATGATTAACACTCCCACACAAATTACACTTTCTCTTTTCTTTGCAGTCGTTCGTTATGCCCTTTGATTACAGTTCCTGCAGAACAAGTCCTTACACTCTTCAGCCTTGTGTCCCATTTCATTACATTTCCTGCAGACTTCAGGCTGTCCAAAATAAAACAAAAATCCTCTATTCGGTCCAATCGAGAAAGAGGAAGGCGGATGCCTCACCCCTCATACTCCTTTTTCACTAGGGCGAACCTCGTCCACACTCTCCAAGTGCCGTTCCACATCTTGAACTCATCCAAACATTTCTCTGGCGGCCTAACCACATTAACATATTGTCCCAAAAAGTAGACACATCCTCTGCAGGCACAAACGGTTGTACATATGCACATTCACCACTCTTACTTCTTCTCTAAAAAGCGCTTCCACAACAAAAAAAACACCAAGGCCTCTTATCTTCATTGTCCTTCATACATTCCCAAGCGCATCTACAATACTCTTCTGATTAAAAAGTCAAATCAAAAAATACCTCTTGCCTGGAAATCTGGAGACAGAACACTTCATCGAGATCCACCTGCACCCTTTTCAGCACATGGGTGACAAAATCGTTCCTCGTCATTACAGGTGTTCCTTCTTTCTTCAATAAACGAATCGTGTTCCTCAGACGGGGTCCCGGGGGCTTTGCTGCATTCTCCGCCATGCCTTCGCCTTCTCTTCCCCTTGAAAATCAAAGCTGCGGGCAGGCCACATACAATGATCGGAGCCAAGAGGCCGAGAAGCGATGCCCACAATGGTTTTGACTAAACGCCCGGCGAAGGCCGCTCCCGGAGCTGCCGGGTACTCGCTTCAGGGACTGAGAGGAAAATGGGAAAAAGAAAAAAAGAAAAAGAAAAAAAAGGTGCCAGGCTCTAATTATTAACATGGTCGCCGCTGCTGTTGTGCTCGTTCTGCTTTTAAACCCATGTCGAGCTCCCACCCCGAGGGGCAGGGCTAGCCAAAATTGCATTGAACTCATAAATGCTCCTCTCCACGGAAATCTTTTTAGTAAAATTAAAGATTTATTCGAACTGAAGAGAAGCCAGAGTGTGGCTTTACTGGCAGCCCAGCCCTTCCGGGCCGCCCAAAGGCCTTCTCCTCTACCGGCGGCAAGGCCAAACAAAACAAAACAAAACAGGGAACTCTTCCCAAAACGCAAGTGCTGTTCGGTCCCGGCAAAGGGCGCTTTGCTGCTGCCGCCTTGAAAGCAAGGGCTCCTTGCCCCACTAAACAGTCTGTTTCTTGCTTTACCGCTGCGCTCGTCCTCCTCCTCCCACGAGCGCAAGGCCTTCTGGTACACTGGCCTGCTGCGTGAGCAGAGCAGGCTGTGTCCATCAGTTAGGCAGACCTGCCTGCCTGCCTTATTTGGAACAAACAAACAAAAAAAAAAAAAAAAAAAACAACAAAAAGAGCAGGAAAAAATACAACCCAGAAAGGGGGAGGGGCTGGCTGTCTCTCTCTCTCTCTCTCTCTCTTTTGACCTTTCAGCAACCGTTCCCGGAGATACTGCAATACCGGGGTCGATCGTGGAGTGGACGGAGCAAGCCCGGTTCCATCTCCTGCTTCCAAAAATCAATTTAATAGACGGGTCCCCTATGGGGGACGATCCAGATATTAAACTGATAAGAACAGATTTTTTTTTGTTTTTTAAAGTTTTTATTTATTGTCCTTGGACAAAAATCATAAACGTATAATCAAAAAAACTTAATACAATACACATGAAAAAACAGTATCATATTACAGCCACGTCATAAAAACTTTCCAATAAAAACAAGGTCTGAAAGGACAATCAGGTTAAAACAACTTCCATTTGCACAAGACAGTGTATGCGCAAAAACAACCCGCTTCACCCCTATCGTAAGACCATAAACGGGACGAGTCCAAGTGGCAGGCAAGCCCAACAAGTGCTCCATCTCTCCGGGCGCGATCTCTTCTCCTTCCCCGCAGCGCATCCTGCATCTGATACTCTCTGAGCCTGTGACAAGCCAAAATCTTCACCTCCCGAGGTCAGCAGCTTTCCTTTTAAAAACAAAAAGATTTCTTGCCTCCACATGGCTTTAAAACAGTTCAATAAAAACCCACAAGCATGTCCATTTTTCTTCACTACAAACCCAGGCTTAACCCTGTGCAGGACCATTGCTTTTAAAATGTTTCTGTTGTTTAAAAGCCCGCTCAGGGTGTCTTCGGCCTCCCGCCAAACTTTTTTGGCTTGTCCACATCCCCAGAACAGATGCGCTGCGGTTTCTTCTGCCCCACAATCCTTAAAAGGACATCAGGGGACTTCGAGGTTCCTGTGATACATAGTAGCCCGTACTGGGAGGATCTCGTGTACCGTCTGCCATGCCAAGTCCTTGTGCCGGTTCATGAGTCTCGGTGAGCTACTTCCAGCCAAATCCCTCCACAACCTGTGGGTTAAAAATGAGACATTACACATTTTTCTCTGTCTTGCACAAATTTCCGCACTTTACGGGGTCTGCCACACCTCTTTATCTAAAACAAAAGTTCCTTTTCTTTAAAAACAGTTTAATTTTATTATACAAAAAGGAGCTCCCATGATGTCGGCACAGTTAAAACAGGATAAAACATTTTAAAACCTCTTAGAATCGGTCCTAAAAATATTTTACAAAATGTGCAGTTTTGCTTGACCCATAGAGACACAACCTCATATGGCCAATTACAAAATGTAAAAGCAAGATCTTCGTGAGGTCAGGAACCCCTTTCCTCCATTTTTTGCTGCCTTGTATACCACCTCCCACTTTAACATCTCATTCTTCCTCCCCAGAAGAAGCGCATCACACTGCGTGTCAGGGCACACAGGACATTCCTGGTTGGAGGGAACACTGCAGACAGGTAAACCAAGACAGGTAAAATAACAGATTTTAAAATTAAACACTTGCCTTCAAAAAGTGAGATCTCTGAGGCTCCACAGCCCCAGCTTTGTGCAACCTTGGCAGTGACGTTGTCCCATTCTGCACTCCAGACCCATGTTTATAGAATTTTACCCTAAAATTTGAATAAAGTCATTCTTTAAACACAACCCCATGCTGGGAACTCTGGCCCACTTCCCATACAGCATACACTGCTTTTTCCCATATTGACCTTGGATCCTGACGCCCTGCAGAACCCTCGACCATTCCCACCGTTTTTCCATTGAGAACTCATCCTGGCAAATAATCGACACGTCATCCATGTACAAAATACATTTCACCTGTTCTCCCCACCCCCAGGTACGAACAGTCCACAGGTCTGTTTATTCGCCCTAATGGCAATGGCTAAAGGTTCAATACAACATATAAACAGCAAAGGAGACAGTGGACAGCCTTGGCGCACTCCGCTTCGGATTTTAACTGGTTTAGACGCGCTCCCATTTACCAAAATAACACTTTGGATGTCTTCATACAAGACCTTAATCCAATTAACGAACCTGATTGAAACCCCATTTTCAACAGTACACCAAACATGTAACGTAGCGCTATTCTATCATATGCCTTCTCTAAATCCAAATTAGGATACTAAACGGGAGCTCCTCTCCTGGCATAACAGATAGAGTCTCTCACGAGTATCAAGCTGTCCATTATCCTCCTACCTGGGACTGCACATACCTGGTCCTGATGGATGACTGTGTCGATCACCTGCCCCATCCTTCCAGTCAGGATCTTCGCCAGCAACTTATAGTCTGTGTTGAGGAGGCTGATCGGACGCCAGTTCTTCAAATCTTCCCGGTCTCCCTTCTTATAAAGCAAAAGATGACGCCCTCTTAAAAGAAGTGGCCATTTCCCCATCATTAGAACTTTCTATAAAACACTCAACAAATCATATTTTTAAAACATTCCAAAACACTTATAATATTCAGTGGGTGTTTCATCCTCCCCAGGCTTTTTCCCCATTTTTTGCTTTCAAAGCTTTATCCAGCTCTTCCGAAAAAAGCCCTTTTCCAACCCCACCTTCTGTTCATTACTTAAAAATACATTAATGCCTTCAATCATTTCTTTACAATTACTCTCCACCACCCTCTTTTCATTATACAAATTCTCATAAAAACTTTCCGCCACCTCACATGCCTTATTTCCATTCCTCACCACACCATCCTCCCTTTTAACCCCTCCATCACCTGCTTTCTGTCAAATACTTTCTTAAAAAGAACCTTGAACAGGTCTCTTCTTTCTCAATCCTCTCTATCTTGCTTTGCAGCATCACTGTCTCACTTTTTTTTATACATGAAATGTTTTATTCTCCTTCACCCCTTTATCTCTTCAGAGACTTCAAATCCTGCCCCTCCTGCAAAAACAATCTCTGAAGCTTCTTTTCCAGCCATTTACATTTTCTTTTTTTTTATGTACTTTATCCCTGCCTTCATTTATAAAAAACAATTTGGTTCTCCTTTTAACAAAATCCCACCACTCACTCTTTTTTTTCAAACAAAACCTGTAGAGACATCCACCCTTTATACTTCTCTACATATTTCTCTTTATTTTACTATCCTCTAATAATTTAACATTTAATTTCCACACTCCTTTTCCTTTTCACTCACCCTCCCAGATCCAATGTTGCCCCTCACCATCACATGATCAGAGAAGAACATAGGCTCCAGTTTACAATCTTGACATTTCACCCCTCAGAAACAAAAATCATATCGATCCTGGACTTACTTGTCCCTGAGAGTTGCTCCAGGTAAAGCCCCCCCCTCAGGATGTATCATTTTATAACAATCTATCAACTTAAAATCTTTCATTATTTTGTTCAATAACACAGATGTTTTATCTAATTTAAAATTTTCCTTCCCATCCTTCTTGTCACCCCCACCCTCACACAATTCCAGTCACCTCCCATCACCACCGGCATGGATGAACTAGCTCCATCCTTACCAGTCCCAACAATTCAAGCCTCTGGTGTTTCTCCACAGGCGCATACACATTCACCAGCTTAATCTCTTGCTTATTACATACCACTCTCACCATAACAACCCTTCCATCCTGCAACACACTTTTCTCTTTAATTATACACTTATTATTTTTAAACATATTGCCACTCCCGCATTCTTATTTTCATCTGTCCCCTGACCACACTGATTCACCTTTCACCCACATGCTTTCCAACTCTCTATATTCTTTCTTAAACCAATCCCACACTCTTGTAAAAAGAACATCTGCATCAATACCTTCTAGATACTCTAAAACAGCCTTGCACCTGACCTTGCTCACCACACTCCTCACATTCACTGTTGCTATTATCAGCGCCATCGAGATCAGCAAATGTAAAGACATATTCATAAAATTTTAGATGGTTCTATCCCCATGTTATCTGAGAGCCGCTGCACATTATCATCATCCAAAAAGGAAGTGCCCCATGGTCTATTCCTCCCGCCATAAGACCTGTCACTCACTATGAGGAGTCGGAGCCAGGAGAAACCGGGGTCTTCTGCCCAGCTTGCATACTATCCTCCTTTTTTTTTTTTCCCCTTTTTTCCCACTTTCATACCACTTTTCACCTCTTCCCTTTCTCCAACTTCCTTTTCCCTGAAGCTTTCTCCTGCTCCATTTTCTGCCCATCTATGTTCCCCTCCTCCTCTTCCTGCACCTCCTCCTCCTCCTCCATCTCCTCTTCACTAGACTCCCTCCTGTTCTACCTCTACACCCCCTCCTCCATGTCTCTTTGAGGCATCTGACCACACGGGATAGGGGCCCTTCCTGGATATCTGAAGGACCTGCCTCCCCCCACTCTTATTTGACCCCCTCCGAAACCTTCGCTGTCCTCTTCAGACTCCGTAACCTCCAGATCTGCTGCCAATGAAGATCCCTGCTGCTCCTTCTGTTCTTCCCCCTGATCTATCTCCTCCCTCACCGCCCCTCTGCTCTCCCCCACCCGCCTGTCTCTTCCCCTCACCCTCTCCACTCTCCCTCCCCTCCTGCTCACCACTTTCCTTCCTCTCCTCTCCCTCTTCCTGTTGTTCCTTCTCCTCCCTCTCAAACCTCTTATACTTCTCCTTCCAATACCCATCCCTCTCCTCCTCCTCCTCTCCTCTCTCTCCTCCCTCTCATACCTCTCATACCTCTCATACCTCCTTCCTCCTCTCCTCCTCGCCCTCTCTTCACTCCCTCTTTGCTCTGTTAGCAAAAGAGGACGGACAGTGCATAAAAAGGTGTTCACTACTGTCACACAGACTGCACTTCCTTTTCTCCTGACACTCACTCGCCACGTGCCCCTCACCCTTACACACATAACACATAATTTTTGTGCACCCCGCCGCCAAGTGACCCATTACCCCACATTTTCGACATAATTTGGGTTGCCTGAAATAATGTATACAGACGTGCTCAAATTTGTTGGTACCCCTCCACAAAAAACGAAGAATGCACAATTTTCTCTGAAATAACTTCAAACTGACAAAAGTAATTGGCATCCACCATTGTTTATTCCATATTTAATAGAAATCAGACTTTGCTTTTGATTTTTTTATTCAACATAATATTGTAAATAAGAAAACAAATGAAATGGCATGGACAAAATGATGGGACCCTTAACCCAATATTTTGTTGCACAACCTTAGAGGCAATCACTGCAATCAAACGTTTTCTGTAGCTCTCAATGAGACTTCTGCACCTGTTAACAGGTAGTTTGACCCACTCTTCCTGAGCAAACTGCTCCAGCTGTCTCAGGTTTGATGGGTGCCTTCTCCAGACTGCAAGTTTCAGCTCTTTCCATAGATGTTCGATAGGATTCAGATCAGACCTCAGAAGGCCACTTCAGAATAGTCCAATGTTTTGTTCTTATCCATTCTTGGGTGCTTTTAGCTGTGTGTTTTGGGTCATTATCCTGTTGGAGGACCCATGACTCATGCGACTGAGATAGAGCTTTCTTACACTGGGCAGTACGCGTTTCGCCCAGAATGCCTTGATAGTCTTGAGATTTCATTGTGCCCTGCACAGATTCAAGGCATTCTGTGCCAGCGCAGCAAAGCAGCCCCAAAACATAACTGAGCCTCCTCCATGTTTCACTGTAGGTATGGTGTTCTTTTCTTTGAAAGCTTCATTTTTCGTTCAGAACATAGAGCTGATGTGACTTGCCAAAAAGCTCAGTTTTGACTCATCTGTCAAAAGGACATTCTCCCAGAAGGATTGTGGTTTTGTCATCATGCATTTTAGCAAATTCCAGTCTGGCTTTTTATGTTTTCTGTCAAAAGTGGAGCCCTCCTGGGTCTTCTTCCATGGAGCCCACTTTCGCCAAAAAGCGACGGATGGTGCGATCAGAAAAACTGACGCATCTTCACCTTGGAGTTCAGCTTATATCTCTTTGGCAGTTATCCTTGGTTCTTTTTTCTACCATTCGCACTATCCTGTTCAATCTGGGGTCGATTTTCCTCTTGGGCGGTCGCCAGGGAGGTTGGCTACAGTTCCATGGACCTTAAATTTTTAATAACATTTGCAACTGTTGTCACAGGAACATCAAGCTGCTTGGAGATGGTCTTGTAGCCTTTACCTTTACCATGCTTGTTCATTATTTTCTTCTGATCTCCTCAGACAACTCTCTCCTTTGCTTTCTCTGGTCCATGTTCAGTGTGGTGCACACAATGATACCAAACAGCACAGACTTTTTTTCCATTTAAATAGGCTGAATGACTGATTACAAGATTGGAGACATGTGATACTAATTAAAGAAACTAATTAGTTTGAAATATCACTATAATCCAATTATTTATTATCTTTTTCTATGGGTACCAACAAATGTGTCCAGGCCATTTTAGAATATCTTTTAGAATAAGCAATAATTCATCTCTTTTCACAGCTTCTTTGCTTTATTCTATGACATACCAAAGGCATGCAAGTATACATGATAAAATAGCTTTTAATTTCATCACTTTTCAGGAGGAATGAAGCATTATTTCAATGAGCTGTAAGGGTACCAACAAATTTGAGCACGTCTGTATATCCCCATCCATCCCCAGTACTATTTCAGAGGAATAGCTCTGAATCCCTCATACCATTCGGATCTGGCCACAGACTTACAC
>JAHFZB010000354.1:52500-60235 GCA_036884735.1 Huso huso
AAAGGTGCCAGGCTCTAATTAACACGGCCGCCGCCGCTGCTGTGCTCGTTCTGCTTTTAAACCCATGTCGAGCCCCCCACCCGAGGGCAGGGCTAGCAAAAATTGCATTGAACTCATAAATGCTCCTCTCCATGAAATCTTTAGTAAAATACTCTTTTATTGAGATTTTACATTTTTTTTACATTTACACCCATTCGTTTTTTTTCATTCATTTTACATTTCTTTTAAAGATGACATTCATGCATACAGACATACATTTTGTTTTAAAAGCATTTAAAATACATTTAAAAACACCAAGACAATTGTGCTTTGTACATGGTTAAAACAGACACAGATTAAAATCAACATGAAAAAACCTGTGCTGTTTTAAAAGTGACTGGAAAAAAAGAACCATCTATAAAAACCAGTGCTTGTGAGGGCTGGGAGTGCTCTCTAAAAAAAGGTTCAAAAGTGAACATAAAACAGAACAATAAAACTATAGAACTAAAACAGGGACAGGGGAAAGGGACAGTGTGTAAAACAGTGAGTTAAAATTCTAAAATTTTAAAACACTTAAAATGTAACTTTTAATAGTTAACATTAAAAATCTTTTAGATACATAAAACAAAACAAAACAAAATCAAATAAAACATTCAAAATAAATCAAATAAAAGTCCATAAAACTGAAACAAAAAGACTACATAAAACCAGGGCACCGTTCAAAAACGGTCATGCCAGCTAAAAGGGCGGAATGCTGGCATGACAAAATAAATAAAAGGCTTAGCGGTGCCCGTAGTCCCGCTCCTAGGAGCTAGCGGTTCCAGTTTTTTCCTTTATTCCATCTTCACGTCCTGAAGTCCGGGCGATCCTCCACTCCGCAAGAGGCCTTGTCCTTCCCGAGGGTCCGGATGTCCAGAATTACAAAGTCCTTGATAAGAGTTTGTGCCCTTCTGGTCGTGGTGATAGTGTCTAGCTCCTGCTTGTGATAGACACAGACGTTATGGCCCTCCCACAGGATCTGCTTGACCACATTGATGACACGCCAAACGCACTTAGCTGTGCTGGTAGCGATTCCTCCCGCAGGCCCATAGAGCACAGTCTCAGCGGTCATCTTGGCCGTGTCAGCAAACCTGTTTAGGAAGACAGAGACAGAGAGCCAGACACTGCCAGCCACATCACACTCCCAGAAGATATGGGCTGGTGTTTCTCTTTGCGGCACTTTGCATAGGGGCATGTTTCTACTTGGGCTAGTCCCTCCTGAACATGAACGCTCGAGTGGGGAGTGAACTGTGGCCCGGTGTTCCATGCTATATCCTTCTGGACATTACTGAGGCAGCTGTGAGACACATTCTCCCAGATTTTTTTGGCTTTGGGTGAGGGAGAAAGTAGCTACTTTTTTTTTCAATTTCCTGGGAACCGGCAAGATATTTAGTTACAGCCTTGTATTCCCAGGAGGCCAATTTTGCTTTATCTAAGCCCAATTTATATATAGTGTCCCTTAAGGTTCTATAATACAATGGGGGTCCCAGGAGTACGGCACACGGTGTTGTCAATAGTGCAGAGGCCCAAGGCCCTGAGACAGGTGGCAAAATAGAAGCGATTCATGTAACATACCTTCCTGTCCAGGGCCTGGATGTTCTTGATAGTTTGCGTGAGCCCCTGCACTCGGGTGAGCTGCACAACGTCCGGGACCCCTTACCTCCCTTCTTGTCGGCTTTACTCAAGGTGGCTCGTTTACCCTCTCCATCTTGCTGCCCCAGATAAAGCGGTGGATAATGCGGTCCACCACTTTTTTTGGTGGTCCTGTCTGGGGAAAGATTTTTCCTACATAAGAGAGGATGGGGAACAGTATAGACTTGGTTATTAATACTCTACCCGTCATTGTTAAGGATCTTGTGCTCCATCCGCCAATCTTTTACGGACCTGGTTAATGGTCGTTGTCCAGCTCTGGGCCCCCGAGCTATTGTTCTCGAAAATGAGGCCCAGAATCTTGATTTTGTCCTTTTGACAGGGTACATGTCCGACAGTTCCCCTATCTACCTGCCAATTTTTTAGACACGTAGACTTGGCTCTTGGACTTATTAATCACTGCCCGGTCGCCGTGCAGTACTTCTCAAGGATATTACTAATCCGAGGTACCGACGATGTGTTGGTGCAAATGAGTGACACATCGTCCATATATGCTGTTGTTTTGACCTGGACCCCGTTGGATCCAGGTAGCTGGAAACCAGTTATATTGGTATCCCTACGAATTGCCTGCAGGAGGGGTTCAATGCACCGACATATAGCAGTGGGGATAGTGGGCAACCCTGTCTGACCCCTGACTGGATAGATATTTTACCAGTCAGGTGTCTGTTCACCAAGACTCGGGTACTAATGTTTGTATAGATAGTTTTAACCCACTCCCTAAGTCCAGGGCGAATTTCATCTGGTCCATCACTTTGTACATATATTCATGGCTTACCCTATCGAACGCCTTCTCCTGGTCAAGGTTGAACAGGCAGAGGGGATGGTTCCGTTCTCTAGAATAAGCCAGAATGTCCCTTGTTAACATTAAAATATCGGTGATGGACCTCCTGGGACACCACAAGCCTGGTCGGGCCAATGACCAAGGGAGGTGTACTTGTAGCCGGAGCATCAGAGCTTTGGCTAGTATCTTGTAATCCACGCAAAGGAGGCTGATTGGGCGCCAATTCCGTAGATCTTTAACTTCCCCTTTCTTATGAAGGAGAGTAATTACACTCTCCCCATAGAAGGGCCCAACCGCTTCTCCCCTGTAGACCGCTCTGTAGACCTCCGCTAAATGGACTTTTTAGCGTGTCCCAAAAAGATGGTAATACTCACCTGGGATGCCATCTGGACCTGGCGTCTTACGGTGTTCATGGTCTTAACCGCCTGGGTGAGCTCCTCCAGCGTGAGTTCTGGGTCTTTCTCCTCCTCCTTCTCCTCGTCCCGCACTGAGTCAGGCTCCAACTGGCTCAGGAACCACTCTATCAGGGTGTCATCTGTAGCTTTGATGTTATATAGGTCCCTATAGAAGTTCTCTACCACTTTTTTTCACTCCCTCACTATCCTCTACTATCCTCCCCCTGCTGTCGAGCATGGAGGACATCAAGTGCCGCTTCTCCCTCATTTTCTGGAAGAAGAAGCGGGTACACTTTTTTTCGTCTTCCTCCATTTTTTGCACTTTTGCATTGTGCATGACCTTTCGTTGTTCCTCCCTACAAAGCACTGAAAGATCTAGCTTGGTCTGGGCTATCTCGGTCGCTTACAGGGAACCCCCGGCTGAAGCAGGCTCAGACGCTGGAGGGCAGCATTCAGGTGTTTATATTTGGCCCTCCTTTCTTTTGCTTTCCTCTTGCCTGCTGCTATGAAATAACCCTTAGTTCTCATTTGACCATCTCCCACCACTCTATAGGGGAGTTGAATAGGTCACATAAAGTGGTCCACTCAACAAGCCTGCTCTTATAGGCTGCAGCTATGGAGGGGTCGTCGAGTAAGGAGGTGTTTAATTTCCAGACCCCTGACCCCATCTGGGAGGTCTGAGGGACCTGCAATGTTACCTGCAGGAGCCTATGGTCAGAGAAGAAGACGGCCTGGGTGTCTACTGCCGTCTTCGTAAGGGAGCTGGTATGCAGGACGAGATCTATCGGGAGAAGGAGGTCCCAGATGAGCTCACCCAGGTAAAGGGAGGCACCAGGTCCTTACCTGCATCACACAGGGAGAAATCAGATATTACGGAGGACAAAACTCTACTAGAGCGGTCGTTGCGTGGCCTGCTCCGGTTCACGTCCCTTAGAGCACAATTGAAGTCACCTGACACGATGATGGGTACGTTCCCCAGCAGGGTGGACGCAGCTGTGGAAAAAATTGAACTCTTTCGTTTTGGTTGGTGGGTGCGTAGACATTGACCAGTCTGAGGGGGAGTGTTGTTGTATGTCACATCCACGCTCAGAATTCTACCAGGTTCTACCTCCCTGCTGCTGCGGGAGGTAATAAATGGGTTTTAAACAAGATACCTACTCCGTCGGCTCTGGCTATGTTGGAGCCCGACCAGAAGGAGTCCCCAGGGTCCAACTCTCCTTCAGGTCCCTATAATCAGGGCTCGACGAAATACCACACTCCTGCAGAAAGATGATATCTGCTTTCAAGTTAGCTAGGTAGTTTAGTACATCAAATCTTTTGTGTCTCCTGATGCTCCTGACATTAACAGACACACATATCAGGGCCATCAGGGTAGCTAACAAGAAAAGGAGTCGCTGCGTCCACCCCATAGCGACTATGATTGGGGAGGTCGGGACACTCTTCCTACTCTTAGCTCTACGCTTGCTTCGAGGGGCTTGGGCTATTTGCAACTCCCATCACCCCTGAGAAGGTACTCACTGCTGCCTCGTCCAAGAAGGCACCGTCTTTGTATGCACAGTACGTGGAGTTGTTTGGGCTATTCAACTCCCCACAAGGTAAGTCTGGTGGAACTTGCTCAGGGCCCCTCGGAACGTGTGGGTCAGCTTTGTCCTGGGGGGGAGTTATGACAGACAGCCTTCTTTGGCTGTTACCGTCTGTTGAATTGGAGCTGTTAGCAGACTTCTGACTTACCGCGTCCAGGGTATTCCCATGTCCTCCAGTGCTGTATCTAGGAGGACCTCTAGGGGCCCCTGGTTTTGCCCATACAAGGGAGGGGTCAGGATGCTTTGAAGGGAGGCCCTTCGGCTTGAAGAGGGTCATTGCTACCGAGGTACTGCTGGTCAGGGAAGGTGTTGACCCCGACCTCTCCCTCGGTGCATTAGTGAACACCTCTTCTGCGAGGTGTGCTAGGGTTTGTGTTAATGACTGGGAAGGCTGGCTGGGGATGCCCTGGCTGGCTGCTACCTGCCACTAGGCGGCAGTGTAGCCGTCCCTCGCCTCCGTCTCTGCCTGCGAGGGCAAGACTGGGGACTTTGTGTGGACATTAGCTGGTTTTGGATCTATGGGGGGCCACCTGCAACTTGCTGTCTTTGATCTTGATCTTCTTTCTTTTCCCACCCTCGTCTCTACCCTTTCTTTTCCCCCCCTCGGCTGGTTCTTCCTCCCTTCCCCTCCTTCTCACTCTCACTTTCACTATCGCTTTCCTTTCCTCCCCACGGACTCAATCCTTATGGCGTCATAACGATCCGAGGGGAGTGCTGGCGCTGAGGGCCCTACTCAGGGGGGCCGCTGCTGGGTCCGGGCTCCCTCCTGCCTCGTGTTCTGTATCAGAGGAGCTACTGGAGGAGCTAGTGGAGTAGCTGTTGTACTCTCTCTCTGGGCTGGGGAAGGGTCCTCGTAAAACAGGACATGTCTCGGGGCGGGGGGGGTGAGGGGGTGCTGGTGATGATGGTGGTGCTGGAGTCTGGGTTTTGGATGCTGTTGGTGGTGATGTGGACTGATCTTTGTTACTTGCTCCCTCTTCCTGCTCAGGCCTAGGCTTGTTGGTATTTGCCTTGCTGGCTCTGGCCATGTTGGCATAGGAAGAGGGGCAGTCCTTAAACAGGTGCCCTTCTTTCCACACAAATTGCACTGCCTCTCTTCTCTGCAGTGGCTGGTCTCGTGGGGCGCCGCAGTTCCTGCACTTGACTACAGTACATCGGCCGCCAGGTGTCCTAATTCCCCACATTTCCTGCAGAGTTTTGGCATCCCATTATATCTTTAGTAAAAGGCGAAGATTTTTATTCAAACTGAAGAGAAGCCAGAGTGTGGTTTTACTGGCAGCCCAGCCCCTTCGGCCCGGCCCAAAGGCCTTCTCCTCTACCCGGCGCCAAACAAAACAAAACAAAACAAAACAGGGAACTCTTCCCAAAACGCAAGTGCCGTTCGGTCCGGCAAGGGGCGCTTTGCTGCTGCCGCCTTGAAAGCGAGGGCTCCTTGCCCCACTAAACAGCTCCGTTTCTGCTTTACCGCTGCGCTCGTCCTCCTCCTCCCACGAGCGCAAGGCCTTCTGGTACACTGGCCTTCTGCCGTAGCAGAGCAGGCTGGCCATCAGGTTAGGCAGACCTGCCTGTCTGCCTGCCTGCCTTATTTGGAACAAACAAACAAACAAACAAAAAAACAAAAAAACAAAAAAAAAAAAAACAACAAAAAGAGCGTGAAAAAATACAACCCAGAAAAAAGGGGGGGGAGGCTGGCTGGCTGGCTGGCTGGCTGGCTCTCTCTCTCTCTCTCTCTTTGACCTTTCTTGTGCACCGTTCCGAGATACTGCAATACCCGGTCGATGCGTGGAGTGGGCGGAGCAAGCCCGGTTCCATCTCCTGCTTCCAAAAATCAATTTAATATAGACGGGTCCCCCTATGGGGGACGTATCAGATATTAAACTGATAAGAACAGATTTTTTTTATTTTTAATCCTTTATTCAAATCTCAATACATATACAAAATACAAAACACAAAATTACCCCCCCAAAAAAAACATTATCTAATACATTACCCACTATACTCAATACATATACGGAATACAAAACACAGAATCCCAAAATAAACATCAAATACTCAACAAACATTATCCAATACATTACCCACATTTCTTATCCCCATACCTATCTCTTTATCTTTACATTCCTATACAACCCACACACCCTTATCCAAAACTAAACATAAATATCAATCAAATATCTGTTCATTCATTCAAATCATCAAAAAAAACTACATTTCCTTAAATCATAAATCCAAAACAAGTCTTTCTTTTACTCCTTTGCACTCATTTTATTTCCCACAGCCTCCTTCCACCTCGCGTTCAACAACACTCCTGCTGTCTCCTTCTTGTAACTCTTCCACTGCGCATCCGTTGCGTTTCCTCTTATCAATCTCTGCTCCCAGTCTAACAGTTCTTTAAGCTCCTTGCCACAAAACTTTCTCATTACATATTCCTCCGAGTTCCTCGATGACTGACCTTCCTCAGCTCTTCTTGCCTCAGTCTCTGAATCTCCTCTCTTTTTCTTCTTCTCCTCATCGCTCTCCACTCGGTCAGCCCAGCTTGAACCGGCTGGACCTGCGCTTGCACTCTCCTCCTCTCCAATTCCAGCTCGGACTTTCCGCTTCTTCTGCCCTTCACTCTGTGTTGCCTCCATCGCCTCACTCTCTTGATCCTTGTCCGCCCCACCATCACCTGGATACATACCACCACCACTCTTACCCGCACTTCCACCAACTTTCACATCACCACCTTTCAAACCACTGCCACTCTTATCCACTCCACCATCATCCCCACTCACCCCAGCATGTTTGTTTCTCACCCCAACACCCTCCCCTCCCCCACCACCATCATCATCCTCATTCACCCCGCCCTTTCTTTGCACCACCATCATCATCCTTATTCCCCCCACCACCAGTCTCTTTTCGCTTTTCAGCCTCCTCCACTCGATCAGCCCAGTCTTTCTTTTGTTCCTTCCCAGACTCTATCCCAGGCTCCCTCACTCCCGCTTCTTCTGCTGTCCTTTTCTCCGTAGGCTGTTTCTGCTGCTTCCCCTTCACAGACCCGGTCACCTTCCCGGATTCAGCCGATGGCACTGTAGCTGGTTTCTCCGCAGTCATCTTCTCTCCACCTTTATCCGCTGCACCTTTCTTTCCAGACACCTCCATACTTTCCGCTCCGTCCACTCCATCACTGCTGTCCTCCTCATCACCACTGTCCACCTCACCGCTCCCCACACCAGCAGCCCCAGCATAGCTTTTGGCCCTGTGTGGACACTTATAAAACAAATGATTAACACTCCCACACAAATTACACTTTCTCTTTTCTTTGCAGT
>JAHFZB010000355.1:0-60125 GCA_036884735.1 Huso huso
TGAACATTGGAGCACTTTCTACAACAAGGACTATCTATACAGGTGGGACGGACTGCACTTAAACAGAGGAACCAATCTACTGGAGAAAAGGATCCTTCAAATGGTTACAGAAGCATTTAAACTAGAAAGGAAGGGGAGAAAACAAAAACAGAAGGAGACTACATCAAAACAAAGGGCAACAACTCAGGTAGAGACCACTATTAAATGTATTTATCTTAAAATGCTAAGTCTCAGAAACAAAATGTTAGAACTTGAAGCTACTGCACTAACAAGTAACTCTGATGTGATGGGTGTTACAGAAACTTGGTTGTCTGAGGTGATGGAACCCGATATAATATCAATTGGGTACACACTGTATGGGAAAGACAGGCAGGACAAGAAAGAGGCGGAGGGTAGCGCTATACATAAAAATAGCCTTGAAACCCAGGTGTTAAAATCAGGACAAAGAAAACAATGCAGAATCAATATGGGTCAGAATAATGGACACAAATTCCAAGAGGGCATAATAATAGGAGCATGCTATAGACCGTAAAATTCAACAGCTGAGCAAAAATAATCTGTTGTGACATTTAGAAATGCGTGTAGAAAAGGGAGAAAGCCATACTAATGGGGGATTTCCAACTTCCCCTGTATAAAATGGGAAAACCCGATGGGGGCACGACGGACAGAAATTGAAATGGTGGAAATGACAAATGACTGCTTCCTAACGCAATTTGTCAAGGCACCCGACTAGAGGGAGGCATGCCTTGATTTAGTCTTTTCAAATAATGAAGACAGAATAACTAAAACAGAGGTCAGAGAGCCATTGGCAAACTCAGACCACAACATGGTCTCATTTGAAATATTTTTAAAACCAAAAGTAATGACTAAAGCTAAGGTTTACAATTTTAGAAAAGCAAACTATGAAGGTATGAAACAGAGACTAACAGAAGTAGATTGGAAAAAAATAGAAAAAGCATCCACAGAAAAAGGGTGGCTGTCTTTTAAAATGTAGTACTAGAGGCACAAAACAATTACATCCCAAAAGTAGACAAATCTAAATCTAAAACAAAATATGGCCAAAATGGTTTAATAGATCAATTAAAAAAATATTCAGCGAAAAAGGCACTTTACAGAGCGTTTAAAGGGACCAAAAACAAAGCACACAGAAGGTACTTGGAACTGCAAACACAAGTCAAAAAGGAAGTTAGAAAGGCCAAGAGAGATAGAAATCAATATTGCTAAGGGCTAAACCAATTCCAAAATGTTTTCCAATATTATAACAGCAAGAGAACATTCAAAGAGGAGGTTAAAATGTCTAAGAGACACAAATGGCAAAATCATAGATGAAGAAATAAAATAGCAAATATATTAAATGATTACTTTTCACAGATTTTTACAAGGAGGACACGGACAACATGCCCCCACATCGACCTGTTCCTATCCAGTTTAAATAACTTTAGCATAACAGGGCAGAAGTGTTAAAGGGACTAGGAGCTCTTAAAATAAACAAAAATCCCTGGGCCGGATGAGATCCTCCCAATAGTACTCAAAAGAAATGAAAGAAGTTCTTTACAAGCCGCTAACCAAGATCATGCAACAGTCTCTTGACACAGGGGTTGTACCGATGGACTGGAAAATAGCAAGCGTAATACCGATCCACAAAAGGGAGACAAAACTGAACCAGGTAACTACAGACCAATAAGCCTGACTTCTATTATATGTAAACTTATGGAAACTATAATAAGATCCAAATGGAAAATTACCTATATGGTAACAATATCCTGGGTGACAGCCAGCATGGTTTTAGGAAAAGGGAGATCATGTCTAACTAACCTACTTGACTTTTTGAGGATGCAACATTGAAAATGGACAACTGCAAAGCATACGACATGGTCTATTTAGATTTCCAGAAAAGCTTTTGACAAAGTCCCGCATAAAAGATTAATTCTCAAACTGAGCATGAGTAGGGATTCAAGGAAATGCATGCACATGGATTAGGGATTGGTTAACAGGTAGAAACAGAAAGTACTGATTAGAGGAGAAACCTCGAAATGGAGTGAGGTAACCAGTGGTGTACCACAGGGATCAGTATTAGGTCCTCTGCTATTCCTAATCTACATTAATGATTTAGACTCTGATATAGTAAGCAAACTCGTTAAATTTGCAGGCGACACAAAAATAGGAGGAGTGGCAGACACTGTTGAAGCAGCAAAGGTCATTCAAAATGATCTAGACCGCATTCAAAATTGGGCAGACACATGGCAAATGAAATTTAATAGAAAAGTGTAAAGTATTGCATGCGGCAATAAAAATGTTCATTATAAATATCATATGGGAGAGTGAAATTGAAGAAGGGAACTATGAAAAAAAGACCTAGGAGTTTATGTTGACTCAGAAATGTCTTCATCTAGACAATGTGGGGAAGCTATAAAAAGGCTAACAAGATGCTTGGATATATTGTGAGAAGTGTTGAATTTAAATCAAGGAAGTAATGTTAAAACTCTACAATGCATTAGTAAGACCTCACCTAGAATATTGTGTTCAGTTCTGGTCACCTCGTTACAAAAAGGATATTGCTGCTCTAGAAAGAGTGCAAAGAAGAGCAACCAGAATTATCCCGGGTTTAAAAGGCATGTCGTTATGCAGACAGGCTAAAAAGAATTGAATCTATTCAGTCTTGAACAAAGAACTACTGTGGCGATCTGATTCAAACATTCAAAATCCTAAAAGGTATAGACAATGTCAACCCGGGGACTTCTTTGACTTGAAAAAAAAGAAAAAAGGACCAGGGGTCATAAATGGAGATTAGATAAAGGGGCATTCAGAACAGAAAATAGGAGGCACTTTTTACACAGAGAATTGTGAGGGTCTGGAACCAACTCCCCCAGTAATGTTGTTGAAGCTGACACCCTGGGATCCTTCAAGAAGCTGCTTGATGAGATTCTGGGATCAATAAGCTACTAACAACCAAACGAGCAAGATGGGCTGAATGGCCTCCCTCTCGTTTGTAAACTTTCTTATGTTCTTATGTTCTTATATACAATCGCTTAACACCAAAAATTGCTGTAAGATTAAAAAACCTAAGATGGTAGATCCGAGTAGCCCAAATGTTCGACATATTAACACAAAGAATAGCTTATGAATTCATTGAATTCAATGAATGAACTAATTTGTTTTAACATAAATCCATGACTATATGCATCAAACCAAAAGCATGAATATTTTTTAATCAACAACATGTGTTTATAAACTAGCAAAGATGAACTTTCGCGGTAAATGAAGAAGCTTATGAACAAAACCATTTTTCACAATGTATTGTTTTTGTTACCCGTGTAATCACTTTTGCCCACATACCTTTTGACTTGCTGAACAAAGCTGTCATTCATAACTGTGTAAAAGTGCGGCCACGACATGTTTGCTATCACTTTCCCACGACACGCACCGTCTCTCCTGTGTGTGGATGAGTGTGGGCGGTCATGTGAGTAGTGCAGACCCAATGAGAAACTATCATCATCTATGTTTGCTACTAAAAAACTATAAAAAAAAAATAAACATGTCTACTGGCGCCAGATTTTAATGTTGCTGGCGCTACAGACCAATAAACCTGACTTCTATTCTATGTAAACTTATAGAAACTATAATAAGATCCAAACTGGAAAATTATCTATATGGTAACAGTATCCTGGGAGACAGTCAGCGTGGTTTTAGGAAAGGGAGATCGTGTTTAACTACTAACCTGCTTGAATTTCTGAGGATGCAACAATTGACAATGGATAATTAATTGCAAAGCACATACGACCACGGTTTCTTTAGATTTCCAGAAAGCTTTTTTGACAAGCGTCTGAATGCAGTAGGGATTCAAGGAAATGCATGCACATGGATTAGGGAGTGGTTAACATGTAGAAAACAGAAAGTACTGATTAGAGGAGAAACCTCAAAATGGTGTGAGGTAACCAGTGGTGTACCACAGGGATCAGTATTAGGTCCTCTGCTATTCTAATCTACATTAATGATTTAGATTCTGGTATTGTAAGCAAACTCGTTAAATTTGCATGTGACACAAAAATAGGAGGAGTGGCAAACACTGTTGCAGCAGCAAAGGTCATTCAAAATGATCTAGACAGCATTCAGAATTGGGCAGACACATGGCAAATGAAATTTAATAGAGAAAAGTGTAAAATTGCATCTTGGGCAATAAAAATGTGCATTATAAATATCATATGGGAGATACTGAAATTGAAGAAGGAACTATGAAAAGGGATCAAGGGAAGTAATGTTAAACTCTACAATGCATTAGTAAGACCTCACCTAGAATATTGTGTTCAGTTCTGGTCACCTCGTTACAAAAAGGATATTGCTGCTCTAGAAAGAGTGCAAAGAAGAGCAACCAGAATTATCCCGGTTTAAAAGGCATGTCATTATGCAGACAGGCTAAAGAATTGAATCTATTCAGTCTTGAACAAAAGAAGACTACGCGGCGATCTGATTCAAACATTCAAAATTCTAAAGGTATTGACAATATCGACCCAGGGACTTCTTTGACCTGAAAAAAAAAAAGAAGGACCAGGGTCTGGAAATGGAGATTGGATAAAGGGGCATTCAGAACAGAAAATAGGAGGCACTTTTTTACACAGAGAATTGTGAGGGGTCTGGAACCAACTCCCCAGTAATGTTGTTGAAGCTGACACCCTGGGATCCGTCAAAAGCTGCTTGATGAGATTCTGGGATCAATAAGCTACTAACAACAAGGCCGGGCTGAATAGCCTCCTCTTTTGTAAACTTTCTTATGTTCTTATGTTTTAAAAGTGCATCTCATTTATAATACCGAAAGTTCACATTTTAAAAACAGTAATCGCATGGAAAAATGCAATGACCCACACTGGCCGTATCGCACATCTCACAATAATCGTAATAGTACTTAATGCAGCATGCAAATAGCATTCGGTACCTTGTGAGCACGTTCTGAATGGAAGAAAAAAATGATATATACATATATCAAAATGAAAATAATGATATACATCTATCAAATTACTTCAATAAATTTTCCTGTTTATTATGTGTTTTTGTGTTAAGTTTGTTTTTAGGTGTGTATCCCTTTAAAAAAGACGGTCCACAGAGGTATGACATAGGCCCGGTTTTTGGGATGGAACCGCATAACAGTCTCGCGTTTTGATTGGTCCAAGTCTGTCACATGAATATGTCGTCACACAAGTGGAAAAGCTTGCAGGCATTTTAACATTGTGATCAGAGAGAGAGAGAGAGAGATAAAGATCTGCTTTCTACAACCTTGCCATTAAAATATAATGTGGTATTATGCTGTACTGATATAACAAACTATGGGCGATTACTTTATATGAATGATCATGTTATGCACGAATGTATGAATTGGCTTTCTGTGGTGGTGTACTTTTTTCTTTCAAGTAGCATATATCTATAATCGGTTTTGCGATATATTTTAATATAAAATGTATACACTATTGCAGTTTTGTTAGAGGATACATTAGTTTATCTCTGATGTAATCACAGTTTTACATATAGACTGCCCCTGTTTTCATTACGTCGCAAATTCTGGGCCTCTTTGCTTTTCAGATAACGTCCCAAATTCTGGGCCGCTTTGGTTTTTAGATAACGTCCCAAATTCTGGGCCGCTTTGGTTTTTAGATAACGTCCCAAATTCTGGGCCGCTTTGGTTTTTTAGATAACGTCCCAAATTCTGGGCTGCCTTGGTTTTTAGATAACGTCCCAAATTCTGGGCCGCTTTGCATTTTCGAATTCAGCCCAGTTTTGGGGACTCAGCTGAGAGCCGAGTTTCTATGTCATCCATGCACAGTTTACCATAAACTGGATTGTGAATTCATTTGAGAGTAACCCTTATTACATGAATCAAAGTTAATGTATTTTTACTCTCCCCAGAAAACATTTAGGAACATGGTATACCAAAAAAAAAAAAAACATCTCATTTGCTTATGTAATGTCCATCAATATATAGTGGTAGGGGGTTTATCAGAACTTCTGGGTTTAAAGAGACCAGTGCCCTTCAACAACTTCAAATAAATCCTATTGTATTGTATTAGTCAAAATTTCCTTATCTATTCCTGAAAGTTTATACTGTAGGTCAGGGTTTTCAACCTTTTTTTTTTAAACTGTACCCCTTCTATCTGGAGGTTTCAGCTCGAGTACCCTTTACAATTTTCACTCAACTGAGCGGTACCTCAGTTACAATAAAATGGAGAATAATCTGATGAACCCCCTTTTTATTTACTAAATTTGGGTGACAAACTACTGGTTTAGGACAGAACAACAAACACTAGGCTTAATTCTTAAAACTTTTAACTACAAGTATTTGGATGCACAGAATTAAAAGACAAGTATTGGGTTAGACACACCTATTTTTTTGTAACATTGACAGCCTTTTAAAATTTTGACAGCCTTTTGTAAAAGTGAAGGCCTTTTGATACCCAGCATACACTGCAATACCCAGCAAAGTTATACATGATATTCTGATAGCACAGCAATTCAAATGAAGTTTGTAATTGGTTGTGTTCCTCAAATACACAATAAAAAGTGATATTTATAGGGTATACAGTTATACAGTGGTTTGGAAATCTAAGAACAGGTACTGCGAGCATCTGGATTCATACCCAGAGGTACTCTGTAGCCTCCTAGGACATTCACAGCTTGTTTGACACCCTCTTGTAGTTGCCCATTTCTGCATATAAAGCAGAATGCTGTTTGTTAATCTCTTTTTTCTTATAAATCAGTCTTTGCAGGAATCATTCCAAAACACTTGAATCAGTTAGGGACTACCAGTCTGACACTACAGGCCTTTAAATTGCAGTACCAATTTGCAAGTTGCTAAGTGGTTATGTTCCTCAAATTTGCACTGCAAAGTGATATTTTAAAGAATAGGGTATATAGTGCTTTTTTAAACCTCTGCTCACTTTTTGTGCAAACTATGCTCCGATACACTCAAGCTGATACTGTGATCACAAAACACTTGGAATGGACTTAAATTGGTGCTTCTGTTCCATAAATACACTACAAAATGTGCACATTTCAGGTCTTATATATAATGGACATTTTTGTATGTATTTTGCTATAGGAAATCATTGTTGGGGGGTCCTCCTGTCGTACCCCATGAGTCCACAAATCCTGGGCCAACAAACTCGCTAGTACTCTCTTTAGATGCACAACAGTCTTAGCTAAAGAAAATGGGTTCCTTCGAGTTAAATGCGACCCACGACCGCCATTGGTCAAGCCTTACCCCGATGGTGTTTTTATAATGGGATTTGCCATAGGGAAGGGGGTGGTCTCTTATCGTTGCCGTATCTTCCGACCCCTGGGCCAACGAACTCAGAAGGGCACTCTTTGCGTGCACAAGAGTCTTAGCTAAAGAAAGACATCGACCCGGGTTCAAAACGCCACCCCACCGCCAGATGGTGGGCGTTGCCCAAAGGGGTTTTATAATGGGATTTCCATAGACATTTTTCAGGGTGCTATATCTCGGGTTCGGGGGTCCCGAGACTTGAAAATCGATGCGGAGGTCCACCTCGGGGCCCTGTCGATCCCCTCAAGCTAGAAAGGGCGCCAGTTTAGACTTTTTTGCCAACCTGGAGCTCAAAGGCTATTGGAAATGCAACCTTGACATGCCATCATGCTGATGTGTAAATGTGTAAATTTGTTGAAAATGTAGCATTTGAAAACGGGTGGCTCCCTATGAGAGACATGACCCTAGGACATGACCCTGGCCCCTAGACATGACCCTAGGAAGTTCAACCCGGTTTCTAGGCCCTGGGGTCATGGAGATATGATCCCGAAAAGGGTAGTTTTTGGACATTTTTGACAGGGCGTATCTCGGGTTCTGTGGGGGTTAGGAACTTGATTTTTTTTTTGCGGCTGGGCCCCATGGGGCCCCGCACAAGGAGTCACCATTTTCATGGTTCAGATGCCAGGACGGCTTGGCAAAGTGAATTTTTTCATCATGACATGAGTTTTTGGGTGAACCACCACACCTTTTTAGGGGGTGGTTTAGGGTGCTCCCCTGAGTCTATATCACTTTGAATGGTGGTTCTACGTGCTCGGGTTTGAGAGATATGCCTGAAAGGTGTTTTTCAACCCTGCCATAGACATGAATGAGACTGACCACCCTGAACGCCCTGAAAATATTTTTTGCAAAGAATTGCTACAAAACTGGGCATGTTACATTCAGGCTGGTCTAGAACCCTTCGAACGGTGGTTATAGGTGCTCTGGTTCAAGAGATATGACTGAAAATGTGTTTTTTAACACTGCCATAGACATGAATGGGGCTGAATACCCGAAAATATATTTTGCAAAGAATTGCTACAGTGGGTGTATGCATGCAGGGGTTGCATGGTGGTGTGTGCGTGCAGGGGTTGCATGGTGGTGTCTGCGTGCAGGGATTGTATGGTGGTGTGCGCATGTAGGGGTTGCATGGTGGTGTGTGCATGTAGGGGTTGCATGGTGGTGTGTGCATGTAGGGGTTGCATGGTGGTGTGTGCGTGCAGGGGTTGCATGGTGGTGTGTGCGTGTAGGGGTTGCATGGTGGTGTGTGCGTGCAGGTGTTGCATGGTGGTGTGTGCGTGCAGGGGTTGCATGGTGGTGTGTGCGTGCAGGGGTTGCATGGTGGTGTGTGCGTGCAGGGGTTGCATGGTGGTGTGTGCGTGTAGGGGTTGCATGGTGGTGTGTGCATGTAGGGGTTGCATGGTGGTGTGTGCATGTAGGGGTTGCATGGTGGTGTGTGCATGTAGGGGTTGCATGGTGGTGTGTGCGTGCAGGGTTGCATGGTGGGTGTGTCTCGTGCAGGGGTTGCATGGTGGTGTGTCATGCCAGGGTTGCATGGTGGTACACGTGTGTGGAGGGAATTGGGTTCAGGTTTTGCGCAAAAGAGGGGCGGGGAAAAGACTGGGAAGGGTAGGGTAAAAGAAAAAAAAATGAGATGTCCTTTTTTCAGAATACCATGTTCCTTCCCAAAAATGTGTTTTAATATTAGCCTTTAATAAAGGAAAACGACTGCTTTAATTAATTTTCATGTATCTATTTCAGTCCAATGTAGTTTCTTCATGTAATACGAAATACGTTTTTTTTTAACACTTACATTTTATTTCTGTTTTTTCATTAAAAAAAAAAAAGATTTCTAGGGAGAGAAAAAAATACATTAACTTTGATTCAGGTATTAAGGGTTACTCTCAAATGAATTCACGATCCAGGTTATGGTAAACTGCATGGATGACTTAGAAACTCGCTGTCAGCTGAGTCCCTAAAACTGGGCTGAATTCGAAAATGCAAAGCGGCCCAGAATTTGGGACGTTATCTAAAACAAAGGTGCCCAGAATTTGGGACGTTATCTAAAAACCAAAGCGGCCCAGAATTTGGGAAGTTATCTGAAAAGCAGAGGCCCAGAATTTGCGACGTAAATGAAAACAGGGGCAGTCTATATGTAAAACTGTGATTACATCAGAGATAAACTAATGTATCCTCTAACAAAACTGCAATAGTGTATACATTTTATATTAAAATATATCGCAAAAACGATTATAGATATATGCTACTTGAAAGAAAAAAGTACACCACCACAGAAAGCCAATTTTTACATTCGTGCATAACATGATAATTCATATAAAGTAATCACCCATAGTTTGTTATATCAGTACAGCGTAATACCACATTATATTTTTAATGGTAAGGTTGTGGAAAGCAGATCTCTCTCTCTCTCTCTCTCTCTCTCTCTCTCTCTCTCTCTCTCTGATCACAATGTAAAAACACCTGCAAGCGTTTCCACTCGTGTGACGACATATTCATGTGACAGACATGGACCAATCAAAACGCGAGACTGTTATGCGGTTCCATCCCAAAAACCGGGCCTGTGTCATACCTCTGTTTTTTAATTAGCTGATGCGGACACTGAAAATAGGATATAGTTTCTGGTAAGGGATTGGCGGGTGAGAGGAAACAGGTGAAGAAACGGGAGTAGCGCATATGAGAGAGGGGTACACTGGTTGTGGTTGTTGTTTTTTCTTGATTTATAGCTGTTGAATGTTTTAAATACATTTGTTAAATCGGGTTCTTAGAAAAAGAAAAACGTCAATCAATGGAATAAAATGGTTCAATAATACGTTATGTGTGGTGTTTGCCTATGAGACAGAACATGATTATACTGTGTTTGTATTTTCAGCAGTATTAGCATCAAAAAGTCTCTGCAATCGTTGTGATTTTTTTTATCCCACCATATCGCGATATGTAAATTATCGATGTCATATCAAAATATCGATATTGGTGCCCACCCCTAATAAATATATTAGCCACCTAGAGGCATCATAAACTTACTTTACAGCACAAAGGCAATGTTCATGTTGCAGGTCTTAAGAATAAAGAATAACACACATTCTGTATGTTGTTTGGTTGGTGGCAATCACAGTAGTCTCACCATCATGAACATGACCCAAAACATCTTGTCCTTCCTAGAATTAACTGCTTGTGTATATCTCAACAGACAACTTAGCCTCTTTTTTCTCCCCCAAAATCAGACACTGGCAAACTCTTCCACACCTCTTCCACTTATTTCAAAGTTGATGCTCACACAGGCGGAACCCCTCTACGTCTCCCATATGTATTTATCCCGGCCTAAAACCCGAGTTTGAAAGAAAAAGAGCGGAAAACATGGCACATAGCGCATTCTAGCTTCTTATTCGCATAGAAATGTAACACAAATTGAACAACTGCGGTATTTCAAGGGTGAAATCGCTTTGAGCCACTTATTTCAAAGTTGATAATCACAGAGGGGGAACTTCTCTAAGTCATCCGTGGGTATTTATCCCGGCCCAAAACGGATTTTGATAAGAAAACAGCGGGCAAACATGGCACATATGCGCATTTCAGCTTCTTCTTCGCATTCCCGCAAATGTAACACAAATTGAATCAGTAACTGGGGTATTTCGGGGGTTAAATCGCTCTGGGCCACTGATTGCAAAGTGGGGATCCCCTCAATGTCACCAAACAAATGAACATTGTTTAGGAGCTGCCCCTCTATAAATATCCACTGAGAAATTAGCAGCCAACGTTATTTAACCTCTTACATACAAAGCCAATCATTCAGTTTGGAGCAGATCAAAGTCTGAATAAGAAACGACCAAAAATAAACAAGCGAATAAGAAGCCAACTTCAGACTCGTTTCTGTTTTAATATTTTGCCTCATGTCT
The DNA here is from genome assembly GCA_036884735.1 of Huso huso. Classification (NCBI taxonomy): domain Eukaryota; kingdom Metazoa; phylum Chordata; class Actinopteri; order Acipenseriformes; family Acipenseridae; genus Huso; species Huso huso. The sequence goes on from JAHFZB010000355.1 coordinate 11,200, forward strand.
TCAGGTAACAATAGCAAAAAATGATTGTCAAAGTAACTTTGTTAAAGTCTGTATTTAGGTGTTCAATAGAATTAAATAACTGAAAAATGGTACATTTTCTTGTGGAGTTTATTGTAAAACTGTTTTTCTGCTTAATTGTGTTCATGTCCTACAGCCACGTGGTTGTGGTGCTGCTTGATTTCTGCAGTAATTCTGAGAAACAGTGCAGAGTATTAAACAACAACCCTTTATAAAGAATACAGAATACAATCATTCATTTTAAGAAATAGAAACAGCCACAGAACCAGTACCTTCTGCAGTAGGGCCGGCATTACAAAGGAATTATAAAACAGTACTGGAAAAGTACCACAGTACCACATTCTATTGTGTAGAAATGCTGTTGATATAATTATAATACTTACCGGAGCTGGCCGTCTCAAAAATACACAAAAACAACACAAAAATGATCCACATGATGGATATATTATATCCAGCCGAAAACACCGTCAAAGTAACTTATTTGAATGCCATATTTTAGCACTTTCCGTCTCCCTGGCGCTCACAACGCAGCTTCACCCGGCCCTGCCAAACGTGCTGTCTATAGTAATGTCTGTACTTTCCGAGAACTTTGAAACAATCAGTATCCGAGCACCCCGCGCGTCATTGGTATGTAGGCAGTCATTCCACACAGGTTGTACAGAACCGTTCAGACATGGGGTTACGACTCAGAAATGCACAGCTAAAAATGAAAGTAAAAGAAAATAATGATCTTGATTTATTTATTTATTTTTTTTTAACGGTATTGTATATCTCTAAACCAATGTGCATAAATATTTCATTTTTGTTTAGCTTCGCAAATTTTACAAAGACTATAGCACCGATATTCAGAGCGATGCGCAACCCCCTTGCAAAATGTGTGCCTCGCCAAAAATTGTGCTTTTGCACAAAAATTGATATTTTCCAACACGGCACAAAACAGTTGCGCGAACTTGGAAAATAGCAGTTTTTTTGGTCAATTCGCAAATGTGTTTGTGCCTCGCAAAACCACCTGCGCATTCAATACCAATATAGCAGAAATGAGAAGAGCTACGCGTGAATGCGCAGAATTGGAATACTACACGACAATGGACTGTTAACAATACCCTGCCAAGCAGCTATCACATGTGTACAGTACATACCAATATTCATCACACGAGTCGACACCAGAGGCGCCTAATTTTGTTTGATGGGGGATTTCCTAAAGAAGCCTGTAAACCTCATTTTACTGTTCAATCCTTTTTCAAGTCACGGTTTTGTAATAGTAAACCCACAAAATTGGACAGGTGTTTCAACATAAAATATAGAATATTTACTAACTGAGCATTTATTAAGTACAAACACAAGTAGCACCAAATGGCAGAACCAGTTCCAGTTTCATATCTGCACAATGCTGTACAGTACCTATAATTCCAACATGCAGCTTATTAAAGGGAAGTGCTAAACAAACACAAACAATAACATGTTATAACATGGCTTGTTTATTGATAGAGATATTGACATAACTATGTTAAGTTAAACTATTCCTTGCTCGGCTTTGTTTTAAATGTAGTGCTGGATGCTAGAGAATGTTTTTCACCTTTTTCATTAGACAATGCTGAGCTCAATTATCACAGCGAAACCTGGTGCTACAAGACTTTCAGAAAGTAAACCCTATTGCAGGACAATGCTTGGTGCTGATAGGTTGAAACAATAAGCACCTGCCCTCACATTGCAATGCTTAGTGTTAATTGATTGAAACACTAAACGCCAGCCCTCGCACAGCCGACTCATCCCACCACAAGAGTGTATAGCTGCAGACTGGAGACCTGTACTGCCAGTGGCTGTTCTGTGGGAGGGCGTGCGCGCGCAGCTTAAACTACGTCATCACTGAAGGCTTTACACCCCTATCACGTGACGATATAGTACCACCCTGTTGCAAATGAGTCAGGCCTTGTAAACAAACAGTGTGCTCTCCCCTATCTATTTCTACCGTGGTTTTCTTACTGTCTGCTTTCAGCTCGCCTGCCGCGGATTCGGCCCTTGTGTCTCCCTGGTCTATGCTACACACACTGACCAGGTGTGTGACCACGAGGTTAGGGTAGACACCGTTGCATAAGATACTGAGGATTTAAAACAGAATTGTGGCGAAATCTACAAAAATGCGTACACACAAAAACCCCAGAAGAATGTTCCCGTGACCATAGGGATTTAGTTGTGGAAGACAGCAAAGGAAAGAAGGTACAACTTAAGTGTGCAAGTACTGTCGAGTTACTATACATATTTTGACAAAAAAAAAAAAAAAGCTCGAGCATTTTGGAAAGTAACTGAAAACACTTATTTCATACAGCATATCAAAAAACGAAAGCCCCCAAAAAACGACTTACATAAAATTCAGAAACAGCTCAAAATAAGCACCAAAAAATACAATTAATAAAACTCAAAAAGCCCTAAATATATTATAGCTCACGGTGCACTCAGTGCAAGCAGTGTTCGATGCACGCTGTGTTCATTCGGTGCAGAACACGCCAATATGATGTCGAGCAAGACCGGGTTCCACGCCTGTACATCCTGCAGGGCCAAGATCACTCAGGAGGCCAGGCACACCCTCTGTCGCGCCCAGTGCCTGGGCGTTCAGCATGCCAACTTGGCCCTCGAGAGAGAGAGGTGGCCTTCCAGTATCTGCGTGGCTTTTCAGCCCCGGTGAAGGAGAACAGGTTGGAGAGGGCCATGAGGGTGAGTTCTGCATCCTCAGTGGCGGACCATCGGCGGCTGTTGGAGCCCCAGGCCCTCCTCCATTAACTGTCCCAGGACCCCTACTGGACATCCCCAGCACACAGGCCCCCCATAGTCGCTCCCAATCCCCGCAGGCGTGAAGGGTGAACGGCGGGTATACTGATAGCCTATATGGACGGTGTCCTGCATGAGGCCCCGCTCCCTGAGCCAGTGGCTACTGAACTACGCCTCCTGTCCAGGGGCAAGCTCTTGGCCGGAGCCTGGCTAGCCTAGCAGTGGCTCGTAGACAGCTGTGGCTGTCACAAGCCAGAGTTCCTGACGCGGATAAGGCCGCGCTGGTAGATACGCCAATATCCCCAGGACATACCTTTGGGCCAGCCATAGAGGAGATCTTGCAGAGATCCCACCGGGAACGTGAGGCGTTCTGGCAGTGGCTGCATTGCTCCTGCGCGGGGCAGGTCTAACCGCAGACGAGCTCCTCAGACGTGGACTGTCACCAGGACAGTTCCGGTTCCCACGGCTCCGCTGGGTGACCAAGGCATCGCCTACAGGGCACACCAGCAGACACCAGCACACCATGGAGAGGGGTACTACTGAGGGTACTTTCTGGTGCCCAAAAAGGCGCCGGCTTCCACCCATCCTAGACCTGAGGCTTCTCAATTGGTTCTTAAAGAAAGGGTTCCAGATGCTGACTCACCATCACATTCTCCAGTCAGTCCAGCTGGGCGACTGGTTCACCACCGTGGACTTACGGGATGCGTATTTTCACGTTCCCATTCATCCAGAGCACAGGAAGTATCTCCGTTTCACCTTTCACGGACGCATTTATGAGATCGTTGTGCTGCCATTCGGCCTCTCCCTAGCTCCTTGTACGTTTTCAAAGTCTGTGAACGCTATCCTGGCTCCCCTGCAGCTGCAGGGGATCACCGTAATAAACTATCTCGACAACGGGTTGATCTGTTCCCCAGTTGCGAGAAGGAGCAGTATACCCCACGGTGGTCGTGACAGAGCATCTGGCGAGGCTGGGCCTCACCATCAACGATGCAAAGAGTGGGCTTATACCCGGTGCAGTGCCACGGCGTGCCCAGGGGCTTGGCTGGACTCCACTACAGCTGGATCACAGGTCACTCAGGGATTTCAACAGGGATCACAGGTCACTCTCATATTGTGCCAGAAACTACTGGGTCTGATGGCCGCAGCCATATCAGTCATTCAGCTGGGTCTACTTCGCATGTGCCCGCTTCAAGCATGGCTCAATGCATTCCACCTCCATCCCAAGCGTGACAGACACCATCGGCTGACTGTGTCTCATACGTGCTCGACAGCCCTACACTGGTGGAGGACGACCTCTCACCTGCACGTGGGTTTGTGGATGGGAGTAGTGTTAAACCGCCAAGTGGTGACGACAGACGCCTCCAACTTGGGTTGGGGGGCGGTCTGGGAAGGCAGAGGAGTCCGTGGATCCTCGTCGGACCACTGGACGTCCCTGCATATAAACACGCTGGAGCTGCAGTCCCAGTGCTAAGAAGTACCCATGTGTTGCTCCGGACGGACAACACACCACCAGGGTGCACTACGGTCCCCGGGGTTGCATCGCATTGCCTTCAGGCTTTTGATGTGAGCTCAGAGGAACTTGGGCAACGGACCTCTCAAGGGAGGGTCCCCTTCTGTCAAAGTGGTGACTCCACCCTCAGGTAGTGGAGCGTATTTGTGAACGATTCAGGAGGGCGCAGATCGATCTCTTCACCTCGGTGAAGACAACACACTGCCCCCTATGGTACTCCCTCCACCGCTTAGGTGGTCCACTCGGCGTAGACACCCTAGTGCACGAATGGCCCAAAGCGTTTTTGTATGCTTTCCCATCTATACTGCTGCTCCCAGTCTTTCTCGAAAAGGTCCAGTTAAAGAAGGCGTCAGTTCTCCTAGTGGCCCCCAGGTGGTCCAGGAGAATCTGGTTCTCGACCCTGTGGATCTCCTCGGTGAGGCGAGAGGCACTCTTTGGCACGGCTAGAAGCCATGACCCAATTTCTTGTCCATTGACAGTTATCTTACAGTTTCTGCAAGAACGGCTATTTCTGCATGCCATGCCCCCGTAGATTCGGTATCTCCAGGTGCGCATTTTTTGGCTACCCGTTTTCTTAAAGGCACGCGGCGATTACGTCCTCCCAGGAGGACTGTTCTCCCCGAATGGAGTCTTGATATTGTGCTGGAGGCTCTCATGAAGGCCCTGTATGAGCCCATATACTCCATAGAGTTGAAGTACCTGTCTATGAAGACAGCCTTCATCGTGGGTATCACCTCCGCTAAGCAGGTCAGTGAGCTACAAGCGCTGTCGGTGCATGGCTCCTGCATGCGTATTTGGGATCAGAATCAATCTGTGGAACTGGAGTCTTCCTATCCACCCCCGTTTTTTTCAGAGGAGAATAAGAAATTGAATTTCCTCTGCCCAGTGTGGGCATTGAGATGTTACATGGACAGGACATGGGCTCTGCATCATTCTGACCAGCTCTTTGTCTGCCACGGGTTACGGACCCTAGGACAGCCCCTCTCAAAGCAGCGACTGTCGCACTGGATTACGGACAAAGTCTCGACTGCATATGATGGTGCTGGCTTGCCCCAACCTGGGAGGGTAGCCGCACATTCCACTAGAGGGTTATCTACATCTTGGGCCCTCTTCAGAGGGGCCTCGCTGTCTGATATCTGTACTGCTGCTAGCTGGGATACTCCGCATACTTTCTCTCCAGGTTCTACCGTCTTAATATGGTAGATCCTGCCTGCCTTCAATAGGCACAAGGGTCCTAGAGGTTGCCTTCTTTTAGCCTTCAGTTTACCCTCGGATGTGCGGTAGTGAAGTGTCCCTCATATGCTGCCGTTCCTTCTCCCTCACAACGGCTCTGGTATACTATCCCATAGTCATTTTGGTGGTCGTCTTTGAATTGAAAGGGAACGTTAGTTTACCTACCGTAACCCTGGTTCCCTGAAAGAGAAGACAACCACCAACTACAAGGTAGCATCGGTCGCCCTCACAGGTTTGATGGAAAAAGAGAAATGGCTTCCTCAGGATGACGGTTTTAACCCCTCAGTGGGCGGGACCGAATGCGTCATCCCAGGAAGGGGCCTATTGGGGCAAGTTGGCCAGCTCATAGGCAGTCCTCACCGTGTCGGCTATCCACTTGGACAGCCTCTGCCTAGACAGGGCTTGACCATAGGACTTCATCCCAGGGCAGACAACACATCGTCCTGACTGCCTCCAACTTTTTGTCCTGTCAACATAGCATGCCAGGACCCTCACTGGGCAGAGTGTATGGAGCTGCAGCTCCCTGTCAGACTGGAAGGAGGTGGAAAAGCCTCCAATTCCACAGACTGGTTGACATGGAATGCCGAGCTAGTGTGGCAAAAGGCAGGATCGGTACGGAGCATAACCCTGGCCTCTGTAAAAACAAAGCAGGTTCTCACTAAGGAGAAACTGTGTATTTTGCTCACCCGCTTTGCGAAGGGAATAGCAAGCAAGCAGTCACACGAATAATAATATTTCAGCTTAGCTGAATGCAGGGAGCTTAAATGGAGGCTTCAAAAGTGTCAGGAATGCCATAAGATCCCTGTGCCTGACTGGCCGCAGGTCACGGCGCTTGGGAAGTCTCCATGGCTGGCCACTCAGGAGCTGCATCAGGGTTTAAACCAGAGTCTCCTGGGACAATAAGGGGCTACTTGGCCTGGTCCTGCCTGATTTTCTCCAGACACAGTGGGAGCAAGGCGAGCGATGGGAAGGCAGATAACAGTTGCCTCGGCCACTGTTGTGCCAAAACATCTACCGCTTGCAGGTCCTCATCTCCTCTTATGGAGAGCCAGAAGGGATAGTGGGTTGATTCCTGGGAGGCAAAGATCTCTGCTGTCCCAAACCTCTCCCATATCAGGCTGCACCTAGGGGTTCGTCTCCACTCTGAGGTACTGGGACCCTCCTTGAGAGGTCAGCTACCCAGTTTTTACCCAGCAGTGAGAGTAGGTTTTTAAATTGTGTGCCCAGAGCAAAGCTTACGGGCCCACGCAATGGAGACTGGGCGACCTGAGGCCGCCTTTGTGGTTGACGTAAGCCACCAGTGTTATGTTGTCTGCACGGACAAGCACATGCCTCCCTCAAACCTTGTATGTAGCAAGGTTAGTTAAACTGCCTGCAGTTGCAAAACATTTTTGTGGAGAACGTGCCAAGGAGGGTTACACACACCTGTGCCATTCTACAGTCTGGTCGCGTCCGTGGTGACGCTCTCCCTTCTGGTGACACTACCCAAAACTACGCCGAGGGGCAGATGTGCCAGCTGTTTGCACCAAGAGAGTGCCTTTAGACAGTGATGAAACACCGTCAGTAGGCAGTCGTGGTTCAATCTTGCGGGGTGAAAAAGCCCTGCTGTTGAACCAGGCTTGCAGAGGTGCATGCACAGGAGACCCAAAGGTAGGGTCTGAGAGCTGCTGCCATCAAGCCCATAAGTTCTGGAACATCATTACCGTGAGCACTCTGTGGAGCCGAAATAGCTCTAAACAGGTGGCTATTCTCTGCACTCTGCCATCTGACAGAGTGGACAGCATGGACCTGGGTCCAAGCACACTCCTAGATTGGAGGCTGTCTGGGAAGGTGTGAGCTGGCTTTTGCATGATTCACCGTAAGACCCAAAAGCGTAGAAGGTGGCGGTGACCATGTGAGCGTCTGAGGCCACCATCCCGCTTGGGCATGGAGTAGAACCCGTCCTCCACCTGGAGGGGGTCTATCATGCAAACAGCCAATTTGTGCAGCAGAGCTACTACCTCCTGAGACACCACCACGGCGTCCTGTGGGTCCGTGACTGAAGTCACGCCCCGAACTGCGGTGAGTAGCCTTTGTGCTGGACTGAACTTATAGCCTCCGCGGCTAACAGACACAGCCGGTTCTTAATAACACCTCTGGCCGCAGGCTGTGCAGGTCCCTGAGGCTGCTGGCACAGGGATAAAACAAAATCATTCTTATCCATTTATAGTACTTACTACATCCTCTAATGAAATTTACTCTTATAAGAAAATAGTTTTACTATAAGTTTACTATTATTATTATTATTTATTTCTTAACAGACGCCCTTATCCAGGGCGACTTACAATTGTTACAAGATATCACATTATTTTTACATACAGTTACATTATTTTTTACATACAATTACCTATTTATACAGTTGGGTTTTTACTGGAACAATCTAGGTAAAGTACCTTGCTCAAGGGTACAGCAGCAGTGTCCCCGTCTCGCCTCTGACACTCTCCCGAGGGTAGAGAGCTGCAGGTTTATATACAGTGACCATCTCCCGATTAGCAACAATTAATCAATGAATTAACTCAGGAGATGGTCACCGTCTGCACGAGTTTAATAAGGATGCGTGACTGTCAGCTAGTTAAATAAATCACTAGCTGATCAGTCATGCATCCTCACGAGGTTTTTAAAAACACAAAAACAATAACAAATAACAAATCGGCTTTCGCCGTAATAAACATAAATCATACACCACACATGCCCCCCCTTGTGCACAGCACACATGGCTTTAAAAGGCCACCTCCCACCTTAGCCCCCAAAGTCCCGGTTTACAGTCCCGGTCCAGGAACGGGCAGCAGCAGGCCAAAGGTGGCGGCCACGATGGGAGGTCCTCCTCCCACCCCAACAACTGTAGCGGCCAGGCTGACTGTACACAGGCCGGCTCCTCCAGCCAAAGCAATCTTTTTTTTTTTTTTTTTTTAAATTTAGTCGTTGCCAATTAGTTTTTATTATTTTCTCCCCAATTTGAAATGCCCAATTATTTTTATTATGCTCAGCTCACCGCTACCACCCCTAAGCTGACTCGGGAGGGGCGAAGATGAACACTGCGCTGTCCTCTAAGCGTGTGCCGTCAGCTCGCCATCTAATTTATTTACCTGCGAACTCACCCGTGCAGCCGCCTCAGAGCTACAGCGTCGGAGGACAACGCAGCTCTGGGCAGTTTACAGGCAAGCCGCAGCGCCCGGCCAGACTACAGGGGTTGCTGGTGCGGTGGTGCCGAGACACCCTGGCCGACCTAACCCTCCCTCCCCGGCGGCCTTTCGGCCAATTGGCGCTGCCCCTGGAAGGCTCCGTCCACGGTCGGCTGTGGAATAGCCTGGACTCGAACCGGCGACATCCAGGCTATAGAGCGCATCGTGCACTCTAGCGAGTGCTTTTACTGGATGTGCCACTCGGGAGCCCACAGCCAAAGCAATCTTGCAACCGCCCGGCGACCTGTGCGGGTGGCCTCCTGACCTTCCCCACCTACTCTCTGTAGCTGGCAGCTCCCTTTTCTGGGGCTCCGGCCACCGAATTTCCTGCAGCGAAACTGCTGCGGGGGAAGCTGGTCTCCTGACCTCTCCCCCCATCTTCATAGCCGGCAGCTCCCTCTTCTGGGGCTCCGGCCACCCAATTCCCTGCAGCGAAACTGCTGCGGGGGGAGCTGGTCTCCTGACATCCCCCCCTTCTTCATGGCCGGCAGCTTCCCAGGCGAAGCAGAGCCGGCGGCGACCTAATGTGAAGCAGATCTGGTGGCGACCCCAGGTGGCGACGGCAGCAGCGGACCCTTGGGAGGCGGCGGCACCAGTGGACCCTCCCGGAGGCGAGGGCAGCAGCGGACCTCGGGAGGCAAACTCGGGAGGGGAGCCCCTGGAGGCGGCAGCGGGAGCTCCACTTCTCCCTCGTACCCTGCAACTGGTGGCTCCACAGGCGATGCGGAGCCACAGGCAGCCCCAGGCGATGCATGGTAGACATCCTTGGGCAGAGCGAGGCAGGCATCCTTGGGCGGTGCAAGGCAGGCATCCTTGGGCGGGCGAGGCAGTGCAGGAGCAGTCCTTCCCACGGCAGTGGAGGTGGAACCAGCAGGTATTCACCCTCTGCTGGTGGAGGTAGGAGAGGCAAGCAGTCCTCCCACGGCGTTGGAGACAGAACCAGCAGGAACTCTCCCTCTGCTGGCGGAGGTGGGAGCGACACACAGTCCTCCCACGGAGGTGGAGATTGAACCAGCAAGTATTCTCCCTCTGCTGGCTGGTACCTGGGTTGTGGACGTTCAACTCCCTCCTCTTGGGCTGTGGATGCACCGACTCCCCCCTCTTGGGCTGTGGACGTTCGGGCTCCTCCCACTCAGGCGCAGGACGTTCGGGCTCCTCCCACTCAGGCGCAGGACGTTCGGGCTCCTCCCACTCCAGGTCTGTGTCCCCGCGCTGCTGCTGTTGCTTTCTCCGGCCACTTACCTTTTTTTTTTTTTTTTACAAATTTTTTTTCCCCCCAAAACAAAAACACTATTTTTGAAAAAAACGAACAACAAAAAAAAACGCCCTTTGCTGTTCCTGGCCCGGCTCCTGGAGGCGTTGTTTATCCCACGCAGGACACCAACTGTGACCAAGTGCTGTTGCAGTGACATAAGAACATAAGAACATAAGAAAGTTTATAAACGAGAGGAGGCCATTCAGCCCATCTTGCTCGTTTGGTTGTTGTAGCTTATTGATCCCAGAATCTCATCAAGCAGCTTCTTGAAGGATCCCAGGGTGTCAGTTTCAACAACATTACTGGAGAGTTGGTTCCAGACCCTCACAATTCTCTGTGTAAAAAAGTGCCTCCTATTTTCTGTTCTGTTCTGTTCTGACGTGTAGGTAGTGATGTCACGGACCAGGAAGTAGCGCTACGACGCTCAGCTATTTTATTAAATATTAAAAAAATAAACAAAAGGTTTAAACAAACACAAAACACACTAAACAAAAAGGCGCGTTGGCCAAACAAATAAGGTTTAGCAGTTGTTTAGCTTTTAATATCTCTCTCTCTCTCAAAAACCCGTCTCGCCTCTCCCGAGGATAGAGAGCTACAGGTTTAGCAACAATTAATCAGTGAATTGACTCGGGAGATGGTCACCATCTGCACGAGTTTAATAAGGAGTTTAATAAGGACTGTCAGTTAAATAAAACACTAGCTGATCAGTCACGCATCCTCACAAGGTTTTTTTTTTGTTTGTTTGTTTTTTTAAATTTAGTCGTTGCCAATTGCTTTTATTATTTTCTCCCAATTTGGAATGGCCAATTATGATTTGAAGCTCCGCTCACCACTACCACCCCTGCTCTGACTTGGGAGGGCGAAGACGAACACACACTGTCCTCCGAAGCGTGTGCTGTCAGTCGACCGTTTTTTTTCACACTGCGGACTCACCATGCAGCCACCCAAGAGCTACAGCGTCAGAAGACAACGCAGCTCTCTGGCAGCTTACAGGCAAGCCCGCAGGCGCCCGGCCAGACTACAGGGGTCGCGTGGTGAGCTCCCATCCACGGTCGGCTGTGGAATAGCCTGGACTCGACTCGCGACGTCCAGACTGTAGAACGCATCCTGCACTCCACATGGAGCGCCTTTACTGGATGCGCCACTTGGGAGCCCCTCTCACGAGGTTTTTAAAAACAGAAAAACAATAACAAATAACAAATCGGCTTTCACTGTAATAAACATAAATCATAATAAATGAATAATAAACAAAGGGGCGGGACACTCTGCCACACATAGAAATACCATATGAGAGATACTCACATTGAAGAAGGAATCTATGAAAAAGACCTAGGAGTTCACACAGAAATGTCTTCATCTAGACAATGTGTGGAAGCTATAAAAAAAGGCCAACAAGATGCTTGGATATATAGTGAAAAGTGTTGAATTTAAATCAAGGGAAGTAATGTTAAAACTTTACAATGCATTAGTAAGACCTCATCTACAATATTGTGTTCAGTTCTACTCACCTCGCTACAAAAAGGATATTGCTGCTCTAGAAAGAGTGCAAAAAGAAGAGAACAGAATTATTCTAGGTTTAAAAGGCATGTCGTATGCAGACAGGCTAAAAGAATTGAATCTATTCAGTCTTGAACAAAGAAGACTACGCGGCGATCTGATTCAAACATTCAAAATCCTAAAAGGTATTGACAATGTCGACCCAGGGGACTTTTTCGTCCTGAAAAAAGAAACAAGGACCAGGGGTCACACATAGAGATTAGATAAAAGGGCATTCACAACACAAAATAGGAGGCACTTTTTTTACACAGAGAATTGTGAGGGTCTGGAACCAACTCCCCAGTAATGTTGTTGAAGCTGACACCCTGGGATCCTTCAAGAAGCTGCTTGATGAGATTCTGGGATCAATAAGCTACTAACAACCAAATGAGCAAGATGGTCTGAATGGCCTCCTCTCGTTTGTAAACTTTCTTATGTTCTTATCTGTAATGTGATATTCTGTAATGTGATACTTTGTATTGTGATGTTTTGTAACAACTGTAAGTCACCCTGTATAAGGGTGTCTGCTAAGAACTAAATAATAATAATAAATAATAAAACCCAGGCATTATGCAAATAGCAAGCAATGTACAGTAAGAATGCACAGTTGCTGCCACAGCTGCTAAACACAGCAACAGGACTGTCAACAAGGCCTGCTTGGTACCAGACTGGGGATGTAAATACTTTACAAGATAGTGAGAGACAATGCTTAATAGATTAAAACAGTGAACAACAATTCAAATTCATTAAATACAGTGAAATACAGGGCATAGTATATTAAATACAAGGCTAGGATATGAATTCTAAACATTGTGGAATACAAGCAGGCTGTGTGCAAAAAAACATGTGTAATTAGTAAACTAATACATCAATAAGTATTGCATTCATTAGGGGAATTATTATGATTTATTATTATTTATTTCTTAGCAGACGTCCTTATCCAGGGCGATTTACAGTAGTAAACAAATACATTTCAAGAATCACAGTACAAGTAATAATGCAATTAAGAGCAAGGTAAATACAATGACTTGGTTCAAGCAAGTACAAGTGTGACAAAATACGATTCAATAATACAGCAGATAACAGTGTCAGTGATAGTTACATCAGGATATAATTAAATACAAAATACTACAGATTAAACACCTGGCAGATTACAGTGCTCTGAAGTACAGGATTAAATGCAGTAAAATAGGGGGCAGATAAGAGCAAGTAAAGTGCATTTAAGGAAGGGTGATAGTGTCCCAGGAGAAAAAAGAGGAGTTCTACAGGTGCTTTCTGAAGGGTGAGTCTTGAGGAGGTGCGGAATGTGGTCAGGGACTGGGCAGTCCTGACATCTGTGGAAGGTCATTCCACCACTGTGGGGCGAGGTGGAGAAGGAGGCGGGCTCTGGAGGCAGGGGGCGTGGGGAGGTAGAGCCAGTGTTCTAGTGCAGGCAGAGCGGAGAGGTCGAGTGGGGGTGTAGGGAGAGATGAGGGTCTGGAGGTAGCTGGGTGCAGTCTGGTCAAGGCATCTGTAGGCTAGCACAAGAGTCTTGAACTGGATGCGAGCGGTTATCGGGAGCCAGTGGAATGAGCGGAGTAGTGGAGTTGCGTGGGAGAAGCGAGGCAGAGAGAACACCAGGCGAGCAGCTTAGTTCTGGATGAGCTGGAGAGGACGGGTGGCACACGCAGGGAGGCCAGCCAGGAGGGAGTTGCAGTAGTCTAGGCGGGAGAGTACCAAGGCCTGGACCAGGAGCTGGGTGGCGTAGTTGGTGAGGAAGGGTCGGATTCTTCGGATGTTGCTCAGGAAGAATCGGCAAGTGCGTGCCAGAGTGGAGATGTGATGGGAATAAGAGAGGCAGGGGTCCAGGGTGACTCCAGTTCTTAGCAGAGGAAGAGGAGAGGTGGTAGATTCCAGAGGAACAGAGATAGAGATCAGAGGGGGGGAGGAGGAGGAGGGAAAGAAAAGGAGGTCAGATTTAGAGAGGTTGAGTTTGAGGTGATGTGAGTGCATCCAGGAGATGGCAGACAGACAGGTAGAGATACGGAAGGGATGGTGGAGACAGAGGTGGGGAAGGAGGGAAAATCTGAGCATCATCAGCATAGAAATGGTATGAGAAACCATAGGATGCGATGAGGGGCCCAGGGAGCGGGTGTAGAGAGAGAACAGGAGGGACCCAAGACTGACCCTTGGGGACTCCTGTTGAGAGAGGGCGAGGTATGGAGGTTGCTCCACGCCAGGTTATCTGGTAAGTGCGGTTGGAGAGGTAGGAGGAGAACCAGGCCAGAGCAGTGCCAGAGATTCCCAGGTCAGCGAGAGAGGATAGTAGAATAGAGTGATCGACAGTGTCAAAGGCAGCAGAGAGGTCGAGGAGAATTAGGACAGAGGAGAGAGAGGCAGCTCGGGGAGATTTTAGTGAGTTGGTGACAGACAGGAATACACAAATGGCGAGTAATACGCAGATAAAAGTAACAAGTACTCATCTGTCAATGGCTCTCCGCCAGGTTCAGTGCTCTGAAAGGAAAAATGATGCTGCTATCTATGTGTGTGCAGTGTTCCTTTTTTATTATGTACGAGTGTCTCTAGTTGCTGTAGCACTGCGGCCATAATTGCCGTGAAGTATACAAATACATTTTGATGGGCATTGCGGCAACTGAGAAGGGCACCCAGAGCAACGGAGAACCCTGCAATGGGATATATAAAGGTGGTCCAACAATGTATGTACCTCAGCATCAACAATGTATGTATCTCCGCATGTCTGTAAAAGACATTTTATTAAATCTTTAATGTCATGTTCCAAACCTGTAACCCTCCTGGATCTTTTTTTACAAATCTTTTTTTTTGTCATAAAAAAAAAAAACAAAAAGTTTTTTTAAGACTTTATCAACTTTATGTTACTTTTTAAAATCACAGCAGGCGTTTTCAAAGATCACAATAAAAAAAGCACACTTTTTTTTACAAATCCAGTCATCGAGGGCTTTGTCGACTTTATGTCTTCTGGTTTTAAACTCCAGTCCTCGAGGGCAAGGGTCTTCTTAATTAACATTGATCTAATTATTTGTTGAATTTGACATATTTCATATTTTTCAAGGTCTTTTAAAGTTGATGGTTTTAGAAATGCACTTGATTCAAGGTACAGTACCTATGAAACATTTTGAGGCCTGAAGAGAAGTGTTAAATGTGTCCAGTTAATCAAATAATTAGACCAATTAAGTAATTGAGAGCTCGGGTGGAACGAAAGCCACAAGACACTGCGAGTTTGACACCCCTGCCTTAGGTAACAGTCCATGATTACTGCAGATTGGTGTCTGTGAACAAGCCCAGTACATGTTTATGCACTAGATTTGTGCAGCATACTTCAAATAATAATGGGAAATGATACATGGCAACATTTTGATGACATCTCAAAACTGAAAATCAGCACAAAATGATAAATAACTTCAAACTGCAGATATGTCCTTTTTTATTAAATAACTTCAAACTGCAGACATGTCCTTTTTTAAATTAAATAACTGTCAAAATAACTTCAAACTGCAGACATGTCATTTTTATTTTAACTCAAACACATGGATCAAAAGTTCATGTCCCTCAATGTTTAATAATTGTAGATTTTCTAATTGATTGTCATTCTATTATATTTGAAGTGCGACACCCACATACTGAACAATATTGACTATTGGGTGCATGCGCGATCCTGCAGGAGTGTGTCGGAAGCCCTGTTTTGACCAGCCTGTCAATCACAGCATTGACACAAAGGTTGAGCGAGGGTGTGTCGCTCGGACCTCTTTGATTGGTTGAAGGGCGGGTCTGGTCGACCTCCTAAAATGGACACTCTCCTATTCCACACACCCTCACAGCACTGTGGAATATAAACACATTGTGTGTGCCGGGTAGCGTCTCAAATTCATTCTCGGTCCTCCATGATCCACCCACACCCCTCACAGCACTGTGGAATATAAACACATCGTGTGTGCGGGGAGCGGAATCAAAGACATTCTCGTGTCCTCAGTGATCCACCCAAACCCTCACAACTGTGGAAATAAACACATCCTGTGTGCGAGGCAGCGTCTCAAAGACATTCTCGTGTCTAAAGTTCACAGTAACACCCTCACAGCACTGTGGAATATAAACTGGTGACAGTCCTGCAGGGTCAGAATTTAGTGTTAATTCCGTGATCCACCACACCCCAATAAACTGTGGAATATAAACACATCGTGTGTCAGTATCGTCTCAAAGACATTCAGGTCCTAGCCACCCACACCCCTGACAGCACTGTGGAATATAAACACATTGTTTGTACTTTTATTAAAGACATTCTGTTTCCTCCGTGATTTTCCCACACACCCTCAGCACTGTGGAATATAAACACATTGTGTGCCGGGCCTCAAAGACCATTGTTGGTACTCCGGATTACCCACAACCCTCACAGCACTGTGGAATATAAACACATCCTGTGTGCCGGGGCAGCATCTCAAAGACATTCTCGTGTCCTCCGTGATCTACCCACACACCCTCACAGCACTGTGGAATATAAACACATCCTGTGTGCCGGGGTGGCATCTCAGACATTCTCGTGTCCTCCGTGATCCACCCACACACCCTCACAGGGCTTTAAACATTTTAAATTCTAATTTGTTTGTTAAACTTTACGGGTGGCCAAAGTTACCAGGCGTTTTAGGGTAACTTTAGCACCCATTTGTTGAGACTGAAGCGTTGTAATGAATTTGGATTGTACACTGCATGCTGAGGGTATGATGAAAATACAAAGCAACCAACCCAGGTGAAGAGACACACACTTCCTTTAATGGATATTTAAAGAAAATTGCTAAGGTTTTCATTTTTAAAATACATTTTATTAGAAGAAAATTAAATGTTACATGTTAGATATAATTTTTTGATTAGAAACTTAAATTCAATACATCCTTAACAACCCTAACAGTTTAGAACTACGAACACAAAGCTTGTTTGCTATGAAAGGATTGCACTTTACAGACACGCACCTGCAGGAGTATACACGGCATTAATGCTGCTTGTCTTGTATTATTACAGCTGTAATTCTCACATTAAATCTGATCTTCAAACAGAATTAAAAACACAGCTGTGCATTTACTAATCTAAACAGTTACCTTTCTTTACAATGTTAATATAGACCCAATCCTGGCATTTTAAATACTTGTATTGGCCAAAATACATCACTAACAGTAATTGTAGTGATATGCACAGTTTGATTTGGTGCCATCTTTTAATATGGTATACAGTAGTTAACCAAATGAAGGAATATGATGATGACTTTCGAGTTAAAGATTTTTGTAAGCCAATAGATACAAAATGACAAATGGCAAAACTGTTTATCTGGAAACTCAAGAATTAAAACAAAAATCTTTCTATTTGAATTATTTCTGTCAGATAGATCAACTGAGGTGTATGAAAGCAGTAACACACTCCAGGGTGTTCAATACAGTTCAATGTCCGAATGCCTAGGGGTGTCGTTGTTACAACCATATTTGAACACCCTGGAGTGTGTTACTGTGCTATTAAAATGGCACCCCCTCCACCCCTCCCAGAGTGGACTGGTCCAGTGAAGTTCTGAGCTGTGCTGCCATGGTGACACATCAGCACAGGATGGAACACTGGTTAGCCAATGAGATTGCTTCCTCTATTCTTGCCATTTTATAAACATTTAAACCCATTTATAATTGAAAACAGAATACTTAGCCAGAGAGGAGGGTAATTTGTCTAGACAAGTTCAACATTGAGCAAAGACCAGTAAAGATGCCCTGGATCCATCATGCCAGTAGCAGACTGGGTCCTGGTTTTATCTGAGCAATTGCAATATGGATACACAATATGACTATATAGTCAATATATAGCACTCTTCTTCCACAATCAAGAAAACTGTTCAATATATATTGTTACGTTTTGGTCAGCTCCAGAAACTCACCTTATAACCAATTATATACACAGCACTCCTCAAGACAAGATTTAAAAATTGGAAATATATTAAAACCAATCAAAGGGACATAGAAATTAAACAGCTGACCAATATTTAAAATAAAGAAACATTAAAACCACACACCGATCTACACATAATCATTAAAATATATATATTTTAAAAACGAATACACTGAATAAACTCAAGAACCCTGATTAACAACAAACATCACATTATTCTGTAGATTTTGTGTAGAAAAAAATAAACAAAAATCATGCATCTATTGAATCCTTTTTTTTTTTTTAAATGCTACCTTCAAAAAAAAAAAAAAAAAAAAACATTATTATATAAAAGGATCATGCAAAAAACTTTGGTGCGGATTACGAGGGGTGATGTGTTAGTTTAATCTAAAGTGCCAAATTCACGACGGCTATGAGGGAGGAAGTTGGGTTCCTTTCATTTCCTGCCACTGCAGAACTCTCAGCATTGGAGCTGAAGCTCGTGTTACTGAACCTGCAGGGACTGCACCACTGGCACCATGTTATTTTATACTGGGCTTGTTGGATTCACAGAAACACCTGAAATAACAAAAACATAACATGTATATTAGTAACACACTCCCTACCAAGCACAAAAACACCACATTAGGACAGGAGCGAGCCTGGATAGAACTCATGAAGGACACACTAATGAAATCATTATTATTAACATGCAGCCACCTTAATGGTAGAGCAAATAATATGGTATCAGACTCACTGAAGCAGAGTTTGACCAGAAAAACGTACAATCCAATGCTTAATGATATTAAAGATTAAAATAAAAAATGGACGGGTTTTAAAAGAATAAATACATTTACAACAATAGCACATAGGGAGATAAACAGTATATAATGAGAATGGCTTTCATTTTGCACTTTTAATTGGACATACCAGAATCGCTGGATTTAACAGAATTGCTGGAGTCAGGATCGCTGATTTTAGAAGACTCGCTGGAGTTAGAATCGCTGGATTTAACAGACTCGCTGGAGTTACTGTGGCCAGAGTCACTGTGGCCAGAGTCACTGCCACGTTTCTGTGGATCTTCTGCCAAAGAAAGGGAAAAAAAAAAAAAAAAAACTTATTTCACATACTAAGTCAGTGTTGCAACACATTCAGGAATCTGTATAAATTCCTTTCCTCAATCAATGTAATGCCACAAACAGGAACACAGCTACTAGAGTTAGTACTAACTATGTGCCATTTGGATGTGTGCCGGGGTGAAATTCAACAAACAAGTGCGGTACCAATATGTGCAGCAGTTGTTTTTTTTTTCTCCTACATGTAAACATTAATTTTTTTTGACAAATTCAGTGCAAATTAATAAATTGTTCTAAAATGTATAGATATTGGTACATGATACATTTTTTAATACAAAAAAGGCTTAAAAATACCTGATAAAGTATAACCAATTCACCATAAACAAAGAAGCTGAAAGCTGTGTACCCTTGCATGGATCACTCAGTCATGTACTGTAATACAGCGCTGCCCCTTTATAACGCTATAGTGGGGAGCCATAGTTACAAGACCGTGCTGTTTGTATTCCGCCTTATAATGAGTATAAAAGGGCAACTGTAACGGCATTATGGAGCAAATGGGACTATAACGGGGCGCGTTAGAACGGGTGAGCACTGTATAACACTTAAGTTAAACTTTAAATGATAAGTATTAAGAAATATGACATTATGCAGTAACAAGTCCAACAAGGCCATTTTAAACTCCATAGTATTCTCTGAAATTATTCTCATACTTTCCTTACCCTGGGTACTCACTTATCCTACAATAATATATTCTGTCTAGATTAATTACCAATCAGCTTTTGAAAAGGCTTCTCAAAGCTGAACAGGAAATGTGACTGAGTGATTTCACTGTTACACACACTGTACCCCTTCAGTGTTACACACACTGTACACCTTCAGTGTTACACACACTGTACCCCTTCAGTGTTACACACACTGTACACGTTCAGCGTTACACACACTGTACACCTTCAGTGTTACACACTGTACCCCTTCTTCAATTGATTCTTCATCATGGCGTGATCATATTCCCCAGCACACTTTCTGGTAATCGGCTTTGAGAAGTCTTTTCAACTTTTTAAAAACGGATGTGCTAGTCAGCACGGCAAATATTTAAATTATTTATAGAACTGAAAGTTCCAGTTTTTATAATGCTATTTCCAGATTTTCCCAATCTAATAAAATATGTTTTTAATATAGCTATAGACAATGTATACATAGTATAGTATTATATCAAATGAAGGGTAAGAGGGCAATTCTTTTGAAACACGTCTCCCTCCTCCGGTGCATGAGTGCAGAAACGGTAACGCTCTACCACTCTACACTGTGAATCAGCATGAAGCCCTTTAAAATACAACAGGCTTAGTTTATTAAGAAGAGACAGCAGTGGGTGTGTTTAGCTACAGCCGTCACCAACATTCGATTGGTGAACTGAAATAAAGATTTATCGTAATCGAATGCTTTCAGGTATTACACAACCGAAAATATATTAAAAAAAGATCATTAAGATCAACAATAGTGATTACCAATAGCAACAAAAGGTTGTTTGTTTAACAGCTGCTTGTAATTTTACAAATATTTTACACTCGTTCCAGCAAGACTAATGAATTACTATAATTGGCATTTTTGGAATGTGTCAGAGTAGGGCAGCAGTGTGGAGTAGTGGTTAGGACTGTGGACTCTTGACCAGAGGGTCGTGGATTCAATCCCAGGTGGGGGACACTGCTGCTGTACCCGAGCAAGGTACTTTACCTAGATTGCTCCAGTAAAAACCTGACTGTATAAATGGGTAATTGTATGTAAAAAATAATGTGATATCTGTATAATGTGATAACTTGTAACAATTGTATAAGGGTGTCTGCCAAGAAATAAATACATAAATAATAATAATAATAATAATAATAATAGATGGAATGCAGGCACGTTGGATGAAAAGCAGATAAACCCCTAAAGCCCTCCTTGTGCTTTTTCACACTGCAGCTGATGCTCCTTCCCTAGTTCTGGCTATCCAGGTCAGATAAACAATTTCACACTGGCACTCCTACCCGGGTTCTGGCTATCCGGGTCACAATCCCGCGTAGTGTGAAAACACGTACCACCTCACTTCCACATGGAGTCATTCATAGAAGCATTGTCCACTTCATCTTTTACTCAGCCAGGATCGGGTGAAGAGCCGGTGGAAAATGAGAACGATATTCTAACAACAACTTTGATACTATTGCACCTTTATAAAATTAATAAAGTGGGTACAGAAAGATTCTCCCCGTGGTTTAACGACACAACGCGTATGAATAAACGCATGTGTCGCAAACTAGAACGTAGTTGGAGAGCTACTAGACTTCATTATTTGATTTGGAAAGATAATATTTTGAAATATAGGGCTGCACTATCCTCAGATCAGCGGATTATTCAAATCTCATTGAAATAAACAAGAATAATCCTAAATTTCTATTTCAGTTTATAGTTAACTGATCCTCCTCCAGAGTCTGTCCAACCAAACGGTAAGTTGTAATGACTTCATGAATCACGTTAATAAAAAAGTTACTGACATTAGGAATCAGGTATAGCGTACCACATTTAGAGGTCTCATGAAACTGCGCTAATCCACTGTGGCGGGGTGCCCCACCTAGGGATGTCACCATATGAAAATTGTCCGACGATTATTGTGTGGAGTATTATCATAATTGCAATACAGCATGGTATTTTTAAAACATACATTTAAAGGGTACATAACAACCTTTTTATTTTATTGTTACATGTTCCCATGTGTTGCTACAACTGTTTACATAAGATGTGTGTATATTTTTTGTTTGTTTTTTTTTTTTTTTTTTTTACATTTTGACCACTTTTTTAAACTTTTAAATTGCATTCCCTGCCTCAAGATGGCTTCACATATATCTGCATTGACCTCTCAGAACTACATTTCCCAACACCCCTCCCGCTCACATATGTAACTGAGATGGGTTTACCACTGAGCAGGAGGATGATGGGAAATGTAACACAATAAAATAAAAAGGTCTTTATGTACCCTTTAATAAATAGAAAATAATTCTTACAGATTTTAAATGTTAACTATTTAAGCTAAAATATGTTTTATAACTTTATAAACCTTCAAATTGAAAAAAAAATATATGGTGATTAATTATAATACAACAGATATTTACAAAATACTCAATATTTTAAATGCAGAACTCTCACAAGTTTCTAAACATCTACAAACATGGGTATCAATTACTGTAGGTACACAACTGACATTTTAATCAAGACTAGTCCAATTACAATATTAAACAGTTTAGTAACAGTCCAGCAATGTCATTTGAGAGTAATCATATGTACAGTACACAAATATGTTTTAGCGTTTTACTGGCATTACAATAACCAGGATAAAATATGAAACAGTTTGATTAAAAAAAAAAAAAAAAAAAAAAAAACGTGTGTTGACTTGTTGCTCTAAATAAGTTCCTGCTGTGCATTACCCGACTGTAATTTAAATAGCGGCCCTTTTAATGTAAACACATCATTTATCCTCACAATTGTTTCTTTGCTGATTCTGCCGTGTTATTTGAAGTGCGTCTCCAGACAGAATGTCTTTATGAAAAAAAAAAAAACGGTGTGTAGTGTAGTGACTACATCCTTTACACAGTGAAGCAATTCATTTCCTTTAAGGAACTGTGAACAGGTGGGCTTGAGTGGCGTGTGGGTGGTGACGTCACAGACCAGGAAGTAAACAAAGGCAAAGGTACGGGGAACGAGACGCATTTGCGCTCGGCTTTTAATAAAATGAAATAATGAACAAAACACTTTGCAATACACAAAACAAAAGGGATCGGTGGCCAAAATAAATCAGCAAAACAAACCGTTTGGTACAGCGGTAGCAGTTGCTTCGGGTGTATTCTCTCGCTCTACACAGTACTCCCGTCTCTGGCTCAAAGAAAATACCCCGATCAGCCTGGAGCAGGTTCTTTTAAGCTGTGGCTGGAGCCTTAATTAATTATCAATAAAACAATTACCTTGTTGAAGCTCCAGCCACATTCTCACAGGTTTTAAATTAAAAACAAACAATAAAAACACGGCTTTTCCACCGTCATAAATACAAATATACAAATAATAATACAGGGGCGGGGTGTACCCTGTCACAGGAACATATAGAAAAATAGCTTGTTTCTTCCTCGTCAGCTAATATAATGCAATTAAGAAATGGCCATGGTTTAACATTGCCAATTATAGCTTTATTAAAAGACAAGTACCGTGGAAAGAAATAAACTAAACAATAATTAAATAAGCAATTTATTCGGCTTATTTACTTTGGGAAAGCCCCGCTGAGCGCAATTCCTTTCTTAGGCTTATGTAACGGCCAGGTAAGTTTTATGAACAGTGGCCCTAGGGCCCTGACGACATGATACCACCGGACCACTGTTCAAAGAGCCCAAACCCAACCCGCAATACACAACCACACCATACAACACACAAAAATATATTTTATTTTTTCAATATTAAACCTCCCCAGCATAGACATACCAAAGTGGTCATACTCCTTTAATAAATATTGCAATGAATTACTGTGCCCCTGGTGCATTCCCACGATCCTACTGCCGTGCTCCACCTATCCAGCCCTAAGTTTCAGCCCTACTCCAGTACCAGTAACTGAGCATATGAAAATGAATACATGGAATACATGTGAATACTTACTACCTGCGGTGAACCTCTCCTTACAGCTTTTAAAAATGTTTCTCGTTCAGAACTTTCAAAATAATCTAGGCGATATAACTGAGTTAAGTTGTTAAGACAACAGATTTTAGGACCATAAACAACAATCTTGTTGATTTTGTGGCTATATAAAAAACCCAGTGAAAAGGTTCATTATCTCCATCTAATGGATGCCACTATTGGTTTTTTTTCTGCATCTTGTCCAGTTGATGGGTTTTTCTCAGAGCAAAATCATAAATTACAGCGATAATTAAAAATATTGACGATATAATAATCTTTAGAATTGATATCGCGATTATCTTTTTATCCTCATATCGCAACACCCCTAGCCCCGCCCCTGTGCCTATTTTGTGTTTTATGTTGTATGTGGTGTGTTATTGTTGGTGTGTATATATTGGTGCATGGGGTGTAAATTGGGCTATGTAGGACGAATGATTTAAAATGTATTTTTGTATTTATACACAGGGATTACACAGTCACTTCACGTGCAGATAGTATTTGGGCACTGGTGTATCACAAAGTAGTTCACGTGCAGACTGTGCCGAGATTCAATTGAATGATTGATTAGCAACTGAGTCTCAGCACAGCTGCATAAAAGAGTCAGTGTTTCACCACACAGGGTTGGGTGTTCGCAGTGGAGAACAGGAGAAGGAGAGTAAATATAATTGATACTTGTTTGGGGTTTGTCCACTGTTTTGTCTGTATTTATTTTGGCCACCGTACCATTTTGTTTGTTTTGTGCAGGTGTATAGTGTTTTGTTTAAATCTTTGCTTTATTTATAATAAACCGGTGCTGCAGCGCATTCACTCACTAAACTGTGTCCTGTCTCTTCCGGGTCTCACGTCACCACACAAGCTATCCGTGACATCCACCAATCCACATTTGAGCATTTTTTCTTGGATTAGTCAAATGGATCTGGCTAATATAGTTAAGAAGATGAAATCCACTGCATGTGTGTTAAATCCTATCCCACTCCACTTTTTAAAGTATTCTCCAAAATAAATACCACAGCATTAAATATTGTTAATAGCTCCATTTTAGCCGATACTGTTCCTCTTTGAAGACTGCAATAGTAAAACACTGCTCAAGAAATCTACCTTAGATCACAATGTTCTTAATAACTAAAGGCCTATTTCAAATCTTCTATTTCTGTCTAAAGTTTTAGAAAGAGTAGTTGCCAAGCAACTTCATTTTCTTGCAGTTCATAACTTAGAGTGGTTATACAGTTAGATTTAAGTGGTGGTGCATGGTGGTGATCATTCTGTTTGAACCCTTTGAGTAGTGAGTTCTAAAATGCCCTGCCGGCCCTACGGGAGTGAGGTTTTTTATGTCTTCTGCATGCGCTTGATTATTAAGAGTACAGCGTACAAACAAGCTGAAAGGAATAACACTGTTTGTCTGTAATGAATACTGACAAAATATTTACAGCGAATAAATAAAACAAATAAATATATTTTTTAATTTTGTCATAGGGAAAGGTTTAGACTAAAAAATAACAGGTAGACAATAAACAATAGGGTGGAACAACCACAACAACACGTCCTAACCAAAGAAAAGAGCTGAACTAGAGAGAGAGAGAGAGAGAGAGAGAGAGAGAGAGAGAGAGAGAGAGAGAGAGAGAGAGAGAGAGAGAGAGAGATGAATAAATCATGTCGGGGTAAACAGGTTGTCGGGGCGGAGGGAGTGAGAGTGTCTAATGTTTCAACGTATGATACTCCTTGAAGCATGGAGCAATGCACAGAGCTTGACGCCGCCTCTTCGCTGTCACTTGATGTTAATGGTAAATATTCTTCACTTATGTCTTCACTGACACACTCGCTGACATCCGATTCAGTGGAAGAATTGTATGTATTTGAATTTTAAATTGGAATCTGAATTCAGTATTATTTCTAATACTTCTTTCTCACACAGCAATTTTTGCCGTCGGGTTTACAGACATCGTTGACATTTTTGTGATGGTTTATTGTGTGTAATTCAGTCAATATCTGGCAGAGGGCGCAAGAGACCAATAAAAGGTGTTACAGAAACCTAGTGTTACAATATCTTATCAGGAGTTTTGAAGGCTCAGTAATTCAAGTTTAAAGTTGCAAAACGTACCTGTACGTTCGTACTCCCTGGGGACCAGAGAGCAGTGAACTTACCGGTACGTTCGTACTACTCATGGGGTTAATTAGGGCTGTCAGTTAATCGCAGTTAACTTCTGCGATTAACGCGTTAATTCTTTTGGAGATAATTTTTTTTTAACGCGTGTTAATCGCATTGCAGTGTGTCAGCCTTTCGGCACACCTGTAGCTACATATTTATAATTTTATTTAAAAAAACTACTTTATTTCAGTCCACAAATCACATTTAAAAATAGATATCCTATTTTTTCTGATCTCTGTATGCTGATCAAGCTTGAACCGCATGTTTTATTTTGTTGGTTGTACAGGACATCCTCGCTATAACGCCCTTCATTATAACAAACCTGGCCCCTGGACCCCAAATAAAAAAAAAAGATAATATAAACACACACTCAACATCCCGGTCTGTACACACGGGATGCCACCTCCACAGTGCAGTCAACTCTTATCTTAATAAAAAGCACACACTGTGTAACTGCCTCCGAAACGAAAATCAATTTATGTTGCAACAAAGCTGGAAACTATATTGATGGTTTGAAAAAAGGAGTAACTCAGGCATAACTCTGCAGTGAATATAAGCTGTCAAAAAGCACTCTGTTTTTTGGCTTGTTCAGCAACCATGCGGCAAAGCAAAATTGATTAAAGAAAAAAAACAACAAACAAAAAAAAAAAAACTTGAGGATCTGATGAACTTTTCATGTCGGGTTGATTTGGAATAAAAGCTCATTTTGGGATTCTTGCATGTTGGATTAAGATTTGATGCACTTTGAAAAGATTCGTGTCAGATTTGTACTGCCAGGGTTCAAAGACTTCAAAGAATGTATTATTCCATGACTTTCCATGACCTATTAATTTCCATGACCATTTGTGATGGGGTGCCCACCCCTTGTGTGTATTTTATTTATGTATGATTATTGTTTTCATTTGTATTATTATTATTGTATGATTAATGTATATTGTGTTTGTGTATGGATGGATGAACGCCGTCCAATATTATTATTTATTATTTAAAATCGGCGAAAAGCAGGTCTTATGAAGTGTAGCTAGCGTGGATGGGGTTAAATCCCCATCCTGAGAAATCTTGTGGAAATGTGGCTGGAGTCTTAAGGTAATTATTGTTTAATGGGTCATTAAGACTCACAGCCACAGTATAAAAGACCCGCTCCGGGCTCAATTGATTGAAGAGTGTCGGAGGAGAGACGAACAGAATGAGAGCGAATGCTACCAGCCAGTGAACAAGGTGCTCGCTGCTATAACACAGTATTATAAGAGCGAATGCTACCAGCCAGTGAACAAGGTGCTCGCTGCTATAACACAGTATTATAAGAGCGAATGCTACCAGCCAGCGAACAAGGTGCTCGCTGCTATAACACAGTATTATAAGAGTGAATGCTACCAGCCAGCGAACAAGGTGCTCGCTGCTATAACACAGTATTATAAGAGTGAATGCTACCAGCCAGCGAACAAGGTGCTCGCTGCTATAACACAGTATTATAAGAGCGAATGCTACCAGCCAAACAAGGTGCTCAGCTGCAACAAGGTGCCTGCTGCTATAACACAGTATTATAAGAGCGAATGCTACCAGCCAGCGAACAAGGTGCTCGCTGCTATAACACAGTATTATAAGGCGAATGCTACCAGCCAGCGAACAAGGTGCTGCTGCTATAACACAGTATTATAAGAGCAACACAGCCATTATAAAGGTGCTCGCTGCTACCACACAGTATTAAAGAGCGAAGCTACCAGCCAGTGAACAAGGTGTTGCTGCATAACACAGCATTATAAGAGTGAATGCTACCAGCCAGTGAACAAAGGTGCTCGCTGCTATAACACAGTATTATAAGAGTGAATGCTACCAGCCAGTGAACAAGGTGCTCGCTGCTATAACACAGTATTATAAGAGCGAATGCTACCAGCCAGTGAACAAGGTGCTCGCTGCTATAACACAGTATTATAAGAGCGAATGCTACCAGCCAGTGAACAAGGTGTTCGCTGCTATAACACAGTATTATAAGAGCGAATGCTACCAGCCAGTGAACAAGGTGCTCGCTGCTATAACACAGTATTATAAGAGCGAATGCTACCAGCCAGCGAACAAGGCGCTCGCTGCTATAACATAGTATTATAGTGTTGTGTTTGTTTCGTTTGGACGACGGGCCCTTTATTTTGTATTTTGTTTAAAGTGTTTATTTTGTTATTTAATACGGCTGAGGCTGTTTTAGCCCCGTATAAAGATGTAGTTTCTGGTTGCTATTTTCTTCTGACGAAGGTACCTGAGTTTAAATATGTTTTATGCCAACTATTTTTATTAAAGTGAAACGAGCCGATTTAAGACTTCTTTCTACTCCAGCAAATAACGTGCAGAATGAAGGCGGCGGAATAAAATGAGGCAAGTGCCTCTATGATTTTTCATGGCTGGCTACGGCCCTGCTATATTGCTACACGACACTGAGTGACTGCACTTGGGGTGATTATGCTGTACAGCAAGTTTTGATTCAGGCGTGTTTTACTCGAACTCAAATCAACATTCTAAAGCCCAGGGTTCATACAGCTTTTCAACATCAAAATTCCATACTTTTTCCAATCTTCCAGACTAGAGTACGAACCCTGAAAGCCCCATACTCCTGCACTCCAGTTTTCTACAGTACAAAGTACTATAGACTATGACTACCGGCAATTACTGTGTACAGTATAGACAATTTATTTGTGCATAAATCCAATAAATGTAAAAAAAAAAAGTTGCTTCATCGATTGCAACGATCGAATGGCAAATAAGGCAGACCTCTTTCTCACCCAATACATTGTTTACAGGTAACCGTGGCAGCATTACAGTGGAAAACCAATGAATGCTCGATATTTCAACCTCATTCTAACTACTGTATGTCTGGAAACATCACATAACAGGCTTGAAGATCAAAGGCGACACGTGGTGAAACGGAAGTCCTTTCTCTACAACAAAAGGCTTGGACCCAAACAGGTTCGTTATAGCGAGGGTGTACATGTATTTGTAATTTCTAAATTATTGACCCTACTAAATTTTGGTGACGGTCTCAATGGGTACATTTCCTAGTTAAATAAATACATTTTAAAACGATGTTATTTACAGTTAAGGATAATAATAGCATCAGTAATAAAACACATTTACATTAGATGGAGGTAGTAATTGTATCAATTTAATATCGATTAACAAAGATACATTTTTTTTTTTTTTTTTAAATTAGATTAACGAGATTAATTTTTTTTAATAAACTTGACAGCCCTCGTTTTAATGTTTTGCCTTGAAAATCTGGTAGGACTGTCAGTTTGCGTTCTGTCTTGGTTTCGATCCTATCTCTCAAACAGGTTGCAATTTGTTAAAATGGAGGAGGAGACCTCTTTTTTGTCAAAGGTTACAGGCGTGGTCCCACAGGGCTCAATTCTTGGCCCCTCAGTTTTCTTTGTATATGCTGCCTATCGGCAATATTATGCGTAGCTATTTTCATTGTTACGCTGACGATACACCGCTATATTTATCCTTGAAACAGGGGGACACCTTGGTTGTAAATATTTTGAGCACCTGTCTTGCTGACATAAAAAATGGGTGCTTGAAAACTTTTTAATGATAAAACAGAAGTGATGATTCTGATTTACTCTTGGTGGCTTCTCTTATGAACTTGCAGATGAAATGAGGAATGTCGGTGTGATCTTCAACCCAAATCTTTCTTTTGAGACACACATCAGGAATATTACTGAAATGTATTTTTATCATCTAAGAAATATCGCCAAATTGAGAAGTATTCTTTCCCCTTCAGATCTGATAGATTGCTGCATGCTTTTGTATCTTCCAGAATTGATTACTGTAATGCTCTATTCTCTGGTACTCATAGCCATGTTATATCTCGACTGCAACTTATACAAAATGCTGCAGCTAGAATTTTAACCGGGACTAAGAGACAAGATCACATGACTCCTGTGCTAGCACCTCTGCACTGGCTTCCGGTCTGATTCAGGATAGATTTTAAGGTGTTGCTTTTTACTTATAAGGCATTAATTAAATGGCCTTGCACCATCATATTTAAATTATCTTTTAATACCATATATTCCTAGATGCCCACTCAGATCACAGAATGCCAGGTTGCTTACTGTCCCACAAATGAAAAAAACAAACAAACAGAAAAAACACAGGTAGGAGCGCATTCAATTATAGGGCCAAAAACTCTAAGATGATCTGCCTAGTTCTGTAAGGGAAGCACCAATTGTCACTGCTTTAAAAACAAGATTAAAAACTCACTTTTACAATGTAGCGTTTTTATGCTAAATTGATGTTCCTCTTATTCTCTGCCTTGTTTTACTGTTCTATGTGTTTCTTCTTTTATTGCTTTTCTTGCATTCTTTTATTAATATTTGTCAATGTTTTTATCATGTGAAGCACTCTTGCACCAATTTTTTTTATTGTGAATTATTAATATTAATTACTATTATTATGTATTATTATCAGTAATAAAATAACTAAAAATTTTGTTTTTTTATTTTATATAGTTATTTTTTGCTAAAATTTGTCAAAGAATTAGAAGAAAAAAAACATATTTGAACGGTGAGATCGATCTCCTGAATATAATAAATGAAATATGAATTTACTTTACACCTTGTAACAGGGGAGATCTGTGCTGACTGTCTGGCGCATGCATGGTTCTGCAGGAAGAGGGCAGAAACCCTGTAAGATCCGCCTGTCAGTCATGGCAATGACACGGAGAGGTTGGGAGAAGGTGTTGTCTCTCCCTCTCTCTGAATGGTTGGGAGGCGGGCCTTGGGGGATTATAAAATAACGCTCTGTTGTTCCCTATAGGACGACAAACGAGCGAGCGGAATTTCTATTGCTGGACCGAGAACGGCCGGAGAACAAAAAAAAAAGAAAAAGAAATATAGGGGTAGCAGAGAAACCATGGGCAGGCCCCCAAAGTATAGACCGTAATCTGAGGGAATGGTGGAGTGTAGGACGGAGACCCGGACCGTGCGGGTAGCACCTTTATTTTGTAGTTTTGTTAGTAGTGTTTTGTTTTCCCTTTTTCTTTGTTTTCATTATTATTTTGAGCACTGGACTGTATACCAGTATTGGTAACCCTGTGGTCCTGATTACTATTGTCAGTATTCAGGCCACGGACAACAGCGCCCTCTGCAGGTAAAAAATAAATCAGTGCGCCTGAGCAGCGTTACAAATAAAGTTTGGTCTCCACCACCCTTCCACACACCTAGATAGATAAACAAACAAAAGCGCCCTTTGTTTATGTATTTGAAAAATAACTAATGACGTTTCGGTCCTGTAATCTTCATTGAATTTCCATTGAACCCTCCCTTTTTAACTCCATGACAACGACATTAAAATAAGTCTTAAAATGAGTACTAGCAGCATTTTACCACTGGATGTGTTTTTTTTATTTTTTTATAAATTTAGTCGTTGCCAATTATTTTTTATTATTTTCTCCTAATTTGGAATGGCCAATTATTTTATTATGCTCAGCTCACCGCTACCACCCCTGCGCTGACTCGGGAGGGCGAAGACGAACACACGCTATCCTCCGAAACGTGTGCCGTCAGCCGACCGCTTTTTTTCACACTGCGGACTTAGCATGCAGCCACCCAAGAGCTACAGCGTCGGAGGACAACGCAGCTCTCGGGCAGCTTACAGGCAAGCCCGCAGGTGCCCAGCCAGACTACAGGGGTCGCTAGTGCGCGGTGAGCCGAGGACACCCTGGCCGACCTAACCCTCCCTCTCCCTCAGCGACGCTCGGCCAATTGAGCGCTGCCCCCTGGAAGCTCCCGTCCTCGGTCGGCAAAGGAATAGCCTGGACTATAACTTGCGACGTCCAGACTATAGGGCACATCCTGCATTCCACACGGAGTGCTTTTACTGGATGCGCCACTCGGGAGCCCAACTGGATGTGTTTTAAGGAATATTTTAACATTTATCTATTTTCAATAAAATAGAAAAAAAAGTGACAACAGTTATTGGACTGAAGCAACTTGATCAGTTATCCTCATAATACAGATGTAAATGAAAGTCTGTAATTGAAAACAACAAACACGACCGTGACACTTACCATTGGCAAGCAAAGGCTGGGCTGTGAAGACAAAACAGGAGTTTTTAAACATTAACGCAAAATGTTGGTTCACACCAATTTCATTTCTTATTTTATTCAGGAATCAATGTAAATATCTTCTCAGACAATGTAATGCCTCAATCAGGACCTATTTAAGTATCAATTTATTTCCAATAAAATAAAAATGGTGAAATCAATAATATTCTCCCAAATCAATCACATTTTCCCCAAATAAGACATAAGTGGTGAAATACTCGTACCTGCAGGCTGAGCAACATTGCTTATTGGTGCTACAAGAGAAACAAAGAGTGACAGACTGTTATTGCACTGAATAGACTGTTTATTTTGTGATGTGTATCCATTTCAAAGCAGTTACAGGGGGATGGGGACCGAATTCAAACAAGATGTATTTAACAAATAAAGGCAAATGGCAAAGCTGATGGCATCAAACTGTAACATACAGTCAAGAAAGAGGTGTGTGCAGTTGGCTTGTGGACTGTGTAATTTGATGTCAATTTTTACAGACAGGCTCAATGTTACGGTTCAGTATACTGTATCACTGCACAGCTACACCCACACTGTTTAAATAGCAGCATAAAGGACACTGCTGCGTGGCTCTTCCCTTATAAAAGTTTACCATAGTATTTTTTGCAAAGTATTTTTGCAGCTTTACTATGCCTATCCAGTGGTTATACTATGCATTTACCATAAAGGCCCTGTGAAAATCACAGACATTTTCTTTAAAATTCACAGCAGTGTCACAGGTAAAGTATTGTATTTTGCAGAATATGCACAAAAATATTTTATAAATTGTGTACAGATTATTATTATTTTTTTTTGTTAAAACATCAAATATAGAGATTAATGCACTGACATCATAAAAATCAACATCAATGTTATTCAAGCACTTTATTATAATAGCATGTGAAACAGTGTTGTAATTAACAGGCTGTAGGTAAAGTGCATCTGCAAGGACAGCTTTCAGTTCTAGTACGTCAGATGCATGTTCACCATTTAGGTCTTGCAAAACAAATAGTATGTAACCATACTGATCTTGGGCATCAGTACGGGTCACCACGGACAAGGAACCAGACTGTTTTACCAATTCCATAATCTCCTGCTTGTGATACTCTGCAACTTTAGGTAAGTATTCATGTCTCAGCTGGGCTGATGAAGGAATCACTCCTCCATTTGCTACACTGAAGAATTTACGTAACTTTTGGTTGTCCAAATTTTCAAGAGGGATATTTGCGCAAACAAACGCCTGTCAGGTCAAAATTTAGTGTTTCGTGCTTCACGGTTTTCAGTGGACTTTTGGAACATGGAAGTCACCGTTTTGTCTGTAAAGCAGTCGCATTACTGCTCTGGATTTCTGCCTTTCTCTTTCGGTGAATACTTGAATCTAAATGCCTGTCAACAGTCGATTCTCGGTAGTGATCTACAGTAACGTTGCAGGAAGTACAGAAGAGCTTACCTCCAATCGCTGTGTAAAACTCCTGCTGGATACTGCTTTACGTGATCTGCTGCAGACACATTTCTAGCCTTTTTAGAGACTTTCATTTTCTTGTTTACAGTGTGTAGTATTTTAATTTCCCGCCTAGATTGCATATAGTCACATGACAATCACTGCTCAGCAAGGCGAATAGTACACACAAGCACACAGCAGAGCTGTACAGTTTCATTAATGTTATTGTTTTGTGAAATACAAATAATAATTATGAAAATGTATTTATTTCTTATGATTAAATTAGAGTATTGGGCTAATTTTACGATTTCCGCGGAGCCCATGAAATCGCGATTTACACAGGGCCTTAACCATAGTCTACCCTGGTTTGTCATGTTTATTAACCACTTCAGCTCCAGGATGTACGCAGGTGCGTCCAAAAGACAGAGCACTTGCAGTACCATGCCGGACCTGCATACGTCAAGGTTTGCATTTGGGGGGGGGGGGGGGGTTGTCTGGTGACAATAGCATTCCTCACAAACATCCCTTGCATCTATGAGTCCATTGACAATGGAAGATACCACAGCAAAACACTGCGATCTAAAGGTGTATATATAGTATTTACTTTCATCTTGGTACTGTTTATTTGCAGTATTACTTGTTTACTTGTATTGTATATTGGTATAACTTGCTTGTTATTATTGCAAACAAAATATGTCAACATATAAGGTTGATTCAGACACCGTAGTAAAAAGTTTGATGTGTGACCAGGGTGTTTTGAAAACAGTTTCGGTCTGGTTCACCAACAGAATGAGCAAGACCGCCTGTAAAAACAAAATGTTTTTTTTTTTTTTTGCTTTTTAACATTAACTGCTGTTCCAAGTGATTAATCAAGAGTCAGTTGCACAATATTTTCTGAAAAAGAAAAACACACATTAATAGAAAAATTTGAAGTAAGATTCCGAGACACTTTTTAAAAAGTTTTGTAACTTCAATTGGTGTTTTTTTTCTTTAAGAAAGAATGTTTGTGAAACTTCAGAGTAACCCCTCCATCCCCCCCTTTTTATTACTATATTTCTTACATTTCCATGAATCAAACTTGGGGAGGTTATGTGATTTAAACCTTGTACAGCTCGTATAAGCAATCCCATGGGTGCAGTATGGGACATTTAGAAACAAATTATATTTGAGAATTAAAATAAAAACACTTAAAATGATACAACATTCCTGGTAATGAAGACACACACATGACTGCATACTTACTATTAGGAATCATGGGGACAGCCACAGCTGTAAAGAAAAAACAAGTCTGTCAGTGACACTGAACCCCAGCGCTGGACACTGAACAACAAGCCAGTGACACTGTCAGTCAGTATGTTTACATGAGATCAAGTTTTCAGAAAACAAATGTATTTGGAAAACTGAATCAGAAAATTGGTTTTCTGAAAACACTTTTCTGTGTTTACATGACTTGGAATAGATAATCAAATTACCCTTCAGATAAATTCAAACTGTGTACATGGATTTAATTTTTTGGAAAACGTAGAGCATTTGCGCATTTGCAGTAGCGACTAGGATAGGAACAGACAGGACTCAGTTCAGTCTGACTAGGATGGGAACAGACAGGGCTCGGTTCAGTCTGCAGTAAGACTAGGATGGGAACAAACAGGGCTCGGTTCAGTCTGCAGTAAGACTAGGATGGGAACAAACAGGGCTCTGTTCAGTCTGACTAGGATAGGAACAGACAGGGCTCGGTTCAGTCTGCAGTAAGACTAGGATGGGAACAAACAGGGCTCGGTTCAGTCTGCAGTAAGACTAGGATGGGAACAAACAGGGCTCTGTTCAGTCTGACTAGGATAGGAACAGACAGGGCTCGGTTCAGTCTGCAGTAAGACTAGGATGGGAACAAACAGGGCTCGGTTCAGTCTGCAGTAAGACTGGGATAGGAACAGACAGGGCTCGTTTCAGTCTGACTAGGATGGGAACAGACAGGGCTCGGTTCAGTCTGCAGTAAGACTAGGATAGGAACAGACAGGGCTCGGTTCAGTCTGCAGTAAGACTAGGATGGGAACAGACAGGGCTCGGTTCAGTCTGCAGTAAGACTAGGATAGGAACAGACAGGGCTCGGTTCAGTCTGCAGTAAGACTAGGATGGGAAACAGACAGGGCTCGGTTCAGTCTGCAGTAAGACTAGGATGGGAACAGACAGGGCTCGGTTCAGTCTGCAGTAAGACTAGGATAGGAACAGACAGGGCTCGGTTCAGTCTGCAGTAAGACTAGGATGGGAACAGACAGGGCTCGGTTCAGTCTGCAGTAAGACTAGGATAGGAACAGACAGGGCTCGGTTCAGTCTGCAGTAAGACTAGGATAGGAACAGACAGGGCTCGGTTCAGTCTGCAGTAAGACTAGGATAGGAACAAACAGGGCTCGGTTCAGTCTGCAGTAAGACTAGGATGGGAACAGACAGGGCTCGGTTCAGTCTGCAGTAAGACTAGGATGGGAACAGACAGGGCTCGGTTCAGTCTGACTAGGATGGGAACAGACAGGGCTCGGTTCAGTCTGCAGTAAGACTAGGATAGGAACAGACAGGGCTCGGTTCAGTCTGCAGTAAGACTAGGATGGGAACAGACAGGGCTCGGTTCAGTCTGCAGTAAGACTAGGATAGGAACAGACAGGGCTCGGTTCAGTCTGCAGTAAGACTAGGATGGGAACAGACAGGGCTCGGTTCAGTCTGCAGTAAGACTAGGATAGGAACAGACAGGGCTCGGTTCAGTCTGCAGTAAGACTAGGATGGGAACAGACAGGGCTCGGTTCAGTCTGCAGTAAGACTAGGATAGGAACAGACAGGGCTCGGTTCAGTCTGCAGCAAGACTAGGATAGGAACAGACAGGGCTCGGTTCAGTCTGCAGTAAGACTAGGATAGGAACAGACAGGGCTCGGTTCAGTCTGCAGTAAGACTAGGATAGGAACAGACAGGGCTCGGTTCAGTCTGCAGTAAGACTAGGATGGGAACAGACAGGGCTCGGTTCAGTCTGCAGTAAGACTAGGATGGGAACAGACAGGGCTCGGTTCAGTCTGCAGTAAGACTAGGATAGGAACAGACAGGGCTCGGTTCAGTCTGCAGTAAGACTAGGATAGGAACAGACAGGGCTCGGTTCAGTCTGCAGTAAGACTAGGATGGGAACAAACAGGGCTCTGTTCAGTCTGACTAGGATAGGAACAGACAGGGCTCGGTTCAGTCTGCAGTAAGACTAGGATGGGAACAAACAGGGTTCAGTTCAGTCTGCAGTAAGACTAGGATGGGAACAAACAGGGCTCTGTTCAGTCTGACTAGGATAGGAACAGACAGGGCTCGGTTCAGTCTGCAGTAAGACTAGGATGGGAACAAACAGGGCTCGGTTCAGTCTGCAGTAAGACTAGGATGGGAACAAACAGGGCTCTGTTCAGTCTGACTAGGATAGGAACAGACAGGGCTCGGTTCAGTCTGCAGTAAGACTAGGATGGGAACAAACAGGGCTCGGTTCAGTCTGCAGTAAGACTGGGATAGGAACAGACAGGGCTCGGTTCAGTCTGACTAGGATGGGAACAGACAGGGCTCGGTTCAGTCTGCAGTAAGACTAGGATAGGAACAGACAGGGCTCGTTCAGTCTGCAGTAAGACTAGGATAGGAACAGACAGGGCTCGGTTCAGTCTGCAGTAAGACTAGGATAGGAACAGACAGGGCTCGGTTCAGTCTGACTAGGATGGGAACAGACAGGGCTCGGTTCAGTCTGCAGTAAGACTAGGATAGGAACAGACAGGGCTCGGTTCAGTCTGCAGTAAGACTGGGATAGGAACAGACAGGGCTCGGTTCAGTCTGCAGTAAGACTGAGGCACGAATTATCAGGTATTTTAGACTTAGTTTCAAATTCTTATGCTGTATTCAACAGATTATGATCCTGTACATCTCTCTTGTTCTAATTCCCCAGCGTGTGCAAACTGTCCACTCCTTGCAACAGCTCATCCGTTTCTTCATAAAGCTACTGTTACGGTACTGTAAATTCCCTGTAAAATACGTTAGGTAAATTTTACCAAGCTAGAATTACTTTGCTGCACCAACAGTACAGACAATTTCTGTGTGAACAACTATACTTGTAATAATGGAGGTTTCTTTTGATCAAATATTATTACTTTTATTAACTAAGCAAATGGATCAGTGTAAACTGATTGGCAGTGGCGGCGTTTGTCCCGCGGTGGACCCATGCAAAGCTCGATTCCAGGCGCCTATTCCCTATTACCAGTAATACTATGCTAGATACCATGGCTTTCAAACAGGGCAACAATGACACCATTAAATGTACTGCATTTTACTACAGCAATCGCAAAAAAAAACTGACTCAGAGACAGTTAGAAATTAACCTTTCATCCTTTCAGCGGCAAAGTCTGTAATTATAGTTGAATAATCCAGCTTTCGGCAAATCTGATGCACGATCAATATCTGCCCATCTAATTTTTGTGCATGACACATGGCAAAAATAAATAAATAAATAAATTAAAAAGATTCTAAAGAAATTAATTTGAGTACTTTTAAAACATATTTTTACATTCAAACTAGGTATTCGTAAGGTATATTTCATCACAGCGTGAAAACATTATTCTCTTAATCTTCAGCTTCTCAGCAGAACGGCGAAGACGCGCTAAACTACATTACCCAGAAGAACGGCGATGACGCTCTGAACTACATTACCCAGAAGAACGGCGATGACACTTGTTTAATACCTTTTGGTTTCCTATATGGCAATTGGATAAAGACAAATCCTGTTTTGTAGGCGTTTCAGTGGGAGACTGAGGTACACAAGAGTCGAGTCAGAATTCGGAGAAGGTACTGGTTTAGTAAGAGTGTAATGCTATGGAGTAATTTCAAAGTTGTATTAAAAAATAATGAAGTCAGTCTATAGCTTTACAAACCTACTGTCATCCACCCAATTTAAGTAGGTTTTTAAAAAATAAATACATTGCTAAACCATTACATATAAAATAGTATGAAGGTTTTTGTAATTTTTATTATGTTAAATCTACTTTTTTCAAAGTCTACCA
Organism: Huso huso; assembly: GCA_036884735.1. NCBI lineage: Eukaryota > Metazoa > Chordata > Actinopteri > Acipenseriformes > Acipenseridae > Huso > Huso huso. The sequence goes on from JAHFZB010000355.1 coordinate 49,131, forward strand.
ATTTCCTGTGACATCGTCATTCAATGATGGTTGTTATTTTGTATCCAATTTATTTCAATACAATTGTAACAAATGGAATTATGACACGAGGGTTGGTTCACTTTGGCATGTATAAATGACAAAACTGTTTTAAAATGAAAAACAATCCCATTCCTCCATGGATACCTACCGTTTATAACAATATTTCTTTTGGGGCCTGCATTCCCTGAAAAGACAAAATAAGAAAACATTATTCACATTAACTGCTCAGGTTAATCTGTCTCCATCGCTAGGAATATGCATTTCAATTGCCAGGAGATACAAGTGTGCCTTTATACAATATCAACTCTGGGTATACCAGTACAAGCTATTTATTTGATATTTTTTAATAATTACACTTCCTACTAGAAGTATGTAGGGGTGTCTTCACTTATGAGAACACTCTAATTTCCAGCAGCCTGCTTAACCTGTTGATTTGGATGAGCGGTTTGTTTCTATGAACTGCGTGACTGATCATTTGTAAACACCCTCATAGTGGTGTGGGAACAGAACAAGCAGCACAGTTTCACAAGATTACAACAAAGTTCCCCCCAAAAAACAGCTACTAATTAGGGCTGTGGTCAAAGGTTTGTTCACTAGCCAGAAATTCAAAATTAGTTCTAAACCTTCGAAGGTTCGTCAGGTGGTATTCACGTACTGTATGTTTTTTACTTTTTCTGTTAACAGAAACCGTTTGACAATGTGTGAATACTATAAAATCACACATTAAATGTAACTCACATGCAAAATTCGATCATTTGATTAGTATAATGCATATTACTTAAACAAAAGTTGTTGTATTAAAATCCACTACCAAATCGTTATACGTAGTAACTCTATACGACGCCGCTGCCGTGTATGGAGCAGGGTATAGTATCCAAAGCACTGGGGGGGAGGGTACCTATAGCGGCTGTAGTGCCTCAGTAAAATATGTCCTGAATACCTAGTGTACAAGACAGTGTAAGAAAAGTGTAAGAGATGGAAAGATTCTGGCTGGGGATCTCAAGCACAATAGAAAGAAAGAAACGCTGATGTACAGGTAAGTAAGCTGGGCTGAGTTGAGTGGGGGACGGAGGGGGGGTGATGCTGGGATGCCAGAATCACCGTTGAGCCCTCTTGAGGTGTGGTGGGCTAGTTGATGAAACACCAAGGATGGAAGGTGCCCACTTGAAGACCCCAGAGATGTACCCTACTTAGCTCAATCCAGACGGTTGTCATGCTGATGCCGCATCGCAGCCATTGTGTGTGCTGATGCGCTAGGGAGGCAATAAGCTGATCCCTGGAGCCAGCATTACACTTCAGCCATCAACACCAGACAGAAGGATATCTACATCATCATATGGAAGGAAGTGCAAATGGATGGAGACACATATGGATCACATTAGTTTACTGTGAAGCTACGTCTTAGTTGGTGCTTATCTTGGCGAGAGCCAAGTTCAAATCAGCATGAAGTTTTAACATCTACTCTCATGTAATGGAAATCATAATCTATAGTAGAATATGTTTGAAGCATACAAAATATACACTAACATTAATAATTTTAATTTAGAAAACTGAGCACACCTCCCCCTCCAGCTCGTGTTATCCAGAGGCAAAGCTTTAATTTCTTTTTCACCATCTCGGGTTTAAATGCATTGTATAGTGTAAAGCTGTATTGAAATCTCCATGTCCTGAAACCCTTTTGCTTGACCAGCTATGTAAAAAAAAAAAATTGAATGCAGACTGTGCAAGTGACTGTTGGATCGTATACCAAACTCCTCAATACATCCAATCTCGGGTCATTTGACAAGCGTAAAAAGCTCTAAATGTCCATGAACTGCGGTTCCCACTCAGCAGAGTGGCTTCATATTTTAGATTGCGTCACCTACCTACCACTGCAGTTCTTTTTTTTTTGATGCTGGAATGCAAGCTTACTGTATTTATTGCAAGCAGCATCAATTATGTGCACTAAACAACATGTATTTTTATTTAAATTATAAAAACATGATTACTGTTCTATACTATGGGGCAGCAGTGTGGAGTAGTGGTTTAGGGCTCTGGACTCTTGACCAGAGGGTTGTGGGTTCAATCCCCCAAAGCAGTGGGGACACTGCTGTTGTACCCTTGAGCAAGGTAAAAAGTTGAATAGATTGCTCCAGTAAAAACCCAACTGTATAAATGGGTAATTGTATGTAAAAATAATGTGATATCTGTATAATGTGAAATAATGTATAATGTGATATCTTGTAACAATTGTAAATGCGCCCTGGATAAAACAGCATCAATTAAGAAATAAATAATAATAATAATTACAATATATTTTTCTAAAGTACATGTTTAAAATGTTTTATTCCATTTATATGGATTACCCGTAAAATAGGATTTTCAATCAAATATAAAGTATTTATGGTGACGTCACCAGTAAATTATGCAAGTGAGTACGATCGAAGGTTCGAACCTTCCTTCGGTAATGTGTTCCGAACCTTCGAAGGTCAAAATGTACCCTTCGTTGCAGCCCTACTACTAATACAGTTCTGGACATACTCATGGCAAGCACACATAAAAAGCACACTTCTAGTTCATTTTATTTGTTCTAGTGTACTTCTTTCTTTATTTAAAATTGTACTAAAGTTCATCTTAACCCCTTGCTGCCGACGCGCTTTAAAATCGATCATAACTGTGGTATTTTCTGGGATACTGTCGCCACATTGCAAAGGACCATACGGACAGCTGGAAATAAATAATCTAAATGCATGGCTGAAATCGTGGTGCCCACAGGAAGGCTTCACCTTCCTTGAACATTGGAGCACATTCTACAACAAGGACTATCTATATAGGTGGGACGGACTGCACTTAAGTAAAAAGGGAACCAATCTACTCTGAAAAAGGATCCCTGAGAAGCTTCAGAAGCATTTAAACAAGAAAGGAAGGGGGGAGAAAACAAAAAAACAGAAGGGAGACCACATCAAAACAAGGGCAACAACTCAGGTAAGATAGCCATTAAATGTATTTATCTAAATGCTAGAAGTCTCAGAAACAAAATGTTAGAACTTGAAGCTACTGCACTAACAAGTAACTACGATGTGATAGGTGTTACAGAAACTTGGTTATCTGAGAGTGATGGAGACGAATATAATATTAGTGTGTATACACTATATAGGAAAGACAGAAGAGGCAGAGGGGTAGCATTATACATCAAAAATATTCTTGAAGTCCAGGTGTTAAATCTGGAAGAAAAAACAACGCAGAATCAATATGGGTCAGAATAATGGACAAAAATTCAAAGGGCATAATAATAGGGGCAGTCTACAGAAACCAGGGACTGAGGCAGATAGGTAAGTTCCTGCTTCAAGTAATTTTTAAATTAACTACATTTGGTAACTTTTTGTAAGGTGGTGTTTGAATTAGCTGAGTTAGTGTGTGATTAGTACCAGGTGACTGGTTAATTGAATAGAAGTTGATTTGCTATTTGATTGGTTTCCACACAGTTTAGTTGGTTTTTTTGCCACGCAGTTGTTATATATATATGTTAGGCAGCCTATTTCCACGCCAGCAAGAAGCGCCAGCAAACAGGAGAGCCTCAACAAAAGAGCCGGGAGTCTAGCTGTGGGAGTCCAGCGAGGGGAGACCTGTGCCGAGACGCTGTTCCAATAGATCCGAACCTAACAGCGTCCTGGAAGATGCCATCTACTAGTCAGGTTTGTACCCTCCACCCCACCGCTCCCACTGTGCCTATTTGTCTTGCCTGTCCTGCTATGACTGTCTCTCACATCCCTGTTCTGTCCTCTCGCCCTCGTCCTCTGCCCTCTCTCCGCCGCTGCTCCTCCAACCCCTCTAACCTCATTTCTCTGCCTCTCCCCCCCTCCCGCACACTCTCTGGTGCACTCTGGAACTGTCACTCTTCTGCTAACAAAGCTGATTTCATCAATGCCTTTGCCTCCCACCTCTCTCTCGATTTCCTTGCTCTCACTGAAACCTGGCTGTCCCCTGATAACACTGTAACTCCTGCTGCCCTGTCCTCTCTCTACGTCCTGTCCCATACCCCGCGTCTCACTGGACGGGGAGGTGGGACTGGTCTTCTTTTCTGTCCCTCCGACCTCTCCTCACTCTCAAATACCTTTGAATTTCATGCCATCCTCTCCCCCCCTGCTCATTGTACTGTACCGTCCCCCTGAGCCTCTACCTCACTTTCTAGATGAACTGGACTATCTACTCTCTCCCCCCTGTTCTCCCCCTGTCCTGTTAGGTGACTTAAAGTCTGCTCCAACTGGACCTCCCTCTCTTCTCCTGGGCCTGTCTCTCCATCCCTCCCACCCCCTCACCTTCTCCACCCTCTCTGTCACCCCCTGGACCTCTCTGATCACTATTTCATCTCTTTCTCTGTCTCTCCCTCTCCCTGCTCCTCCTACCCCCACTGTCACCTCTCACTTGTTAACCTCCGCTCTCTCTCCCCTCTGTCCTTGCCACCACTGCTCTCTCACCTCCCTCCTCGACTCCTTCTCACAACTCTCCGTGACTCTGCTACCTCCACCCTCTTCTCCTCCCTCACCTCCTCCCTCGACTCCCTCTGTCCCTCACCTCCCAACCTGCCCGCCCCCCCCCCTCCCCAACCCTGGCTCTCCTCTCGCTCCGTCCAGCAAGAATCACACTGAGATCCGCTGAAAAGAAATGGAAGAGAACCAAACTCCCTGCTGCCTTAGACCTTTACCACACTCTCCTCCTTCTCCTCTCCTCTCTCCCTCTGCTAAACGTGCTTATTTCCAATCTGTAATCCAAGCCTCCACTAACAACCCACGAAAACTATTCTCTACCTTCTCCTCCCTCCTAAACCCTCCCCCCCTCCTCCTCCCACCTCAATCTCCTCTGATGACTTTGCCTCCTTCTCTTCTAAAATCTCAGATATCCGCAAACTCTTTAACACCTCTCCCTCCCCCGCACCCCCTCCTGCTCCAATCCCTACACCCACTGCATCCCCTACTAACTCACCCCTCCTTCTCCACCTTCTTGCCCCTCTCAGACTCTGACTCTCTCCTTGCTCCTGGGTCACAAACCCACCACGTGTGCTCTGGACCCCCCCCCCACTCACCTCTTTCAAGCTGCTGCTTCTGCTCTACTTCCTTCATCTCCTCCCCTTCTCAACACCTCTCTTTTTCTGGTCTCTTTCCTCTGCCTTCAAAAAAAGCCTCTATCACTCCCTCCTCAAAACCTACCCTCGACCCCCCTCCCTCCAGAGCTACCGTCCTGTCTCCCTCCTACCCTTCCTCTCCAAAACCCTCGAGCGGACTGTACACCGCCAGCTCTCTGCTTTCCTGTCCAACCACTCTCTGCTCGACCCTCTCCAATCTGGCTTCCGCTCTGCTCACTCCACTGAAACCGCCCTCCTGTCTGTCACCAATTCACTAAACTCTGCCCGAGCTGCCTCTCTCTCCTCTGTCCTAATTCTCCTCGACCTCTCTGCTGCCTTTGACACTGATCACTCTATTCTATTATCCTCTCGCTGACCTGGGAATCTCTGGCACTGCTCTGGCCTGGTTCTCCTCCTACCTCTCCAACCGCACTTACCAGGTAACCTGGCGTGGAGCAACCTCCACACTCGCCCTCTCTCAACAGGAGTCCCCAAGGGTCAGTCTTGGGTCCTCTCCTGTTCTCTCTCTACACCCCCTCCTGGGCCCCCTCATCGCATCCTATGGTTTCTCATACCATTTCTATGCTGATGATGCCCAGATTTTCCTCTCCTTCCCCACCTCTGACTCCACCATCCCTCCCGTGTCTCTCTACCTGTCTGTCTGTTATTTCCTCCTGGATGCTTTCGCATCACCTCAAACTCAACCTCTCTAAATCTGACCTCCTTTTTTCCCTCCTCCTCCTCCTCCCCTCCTCTGATATCTCTATCTCTGTTCCTCTAGAATCTACCACACTCTCCCTCTTCCTCCGCTAAGAACCTCGGAGTCACCCTGGACCCCTGCCTCTTATTCCCAGCACATCTCCACTCTGGCACGCACTTGCCGATTCTTCCTGAGCAACATCCCAAGAATCCGACCCTTCCTCACCAACTCGCCACCCAGCTCCTGGTCCAGGCCTTGGTACTCTCCGCCCTAGACTACTGCAACTCCCTCCTGGCTGGCCTCCCTGCGCCCGCCACCCGTCCGCTCCAGCTCATCCACAACTCTGCTGCTCGCCTGGTGTTCTCTCTGCCTCGCTTCTCCCATGCAACTCCACTACACCGCTCACTCCACTGGCTCCCGATCACCGCTCGCATTCAGTTCAAGACTCTTGTACTAGCCTACAGATGCCTTGACCAGACTGCACCCAGCTACTTCCAGACCCTCATCTCTCCCTATACCCCCACTCGACCTCTCCGCTCCGCCTGCACTAGAAGACTGGCTCTACCTCCTGTACGCTCCCCTGCCTCCAGAGCCCGCTCCTTCTCCACCTTCGCCCCGCAGTGGTGGAATGACCTTCCTACAGATGTCAGGACTGCCCAGTCCCTGACCACATTCCGGCGCCTCCTCAAGACACACCTCTTCAGAAAGCACCTGTAGAACTCCTCTGTTTTTCCCCTGGATCACATATCATCCTTCCTTAAATGCGCATTACTTGCTCTTATCTGCCCCCTATTTTACTGCATGTAATCCTGTACTTCAGAGTACTGTAATCTGTCAAGTGTTTAATCTGTAGTATTTTGTATTTAATTATATCCTGATGTAACTATCACTGACACTGTTATCTGCTGTATTATTGAATTGTATTTTGTCACACTTGTACTTGCTTGAACCAAAGTCATTGTATTCATCATTGTATTTATCTTGCTCTTAATTGTATTATTACTTGCACTGTGATTCTTGAAATGTAACTGTTGACGACTGTAAGTCGCCCTGGATAAGGGCGTCTGCTAATAAATAAATAAAAAAATTAATTATAATAATAATAATAATAATAATAATAATAATAATATAGACCGCCAAATTCAGGCACCGAGCAAAATAATCTGTTATACAATGATATTAGAATTGCATGTAGAAAAGGAGAAGCCATACTAATGGGGGCTTTCAACTTCCCCCATATAAAATGGGAAAACCTGGTGGGGAGCATGGCAGACGAAATTGAAATGGTTGAAATGACAAATGACTGCTTCCTAACGCAATTTGTCAATACACCGACTAGAGGGGGATTTTTAAAACCCAAAAAGTAATGACTAAAGCTAAGGTTTACAAAGGCCAACTGTGAGGGCATGAAAGAGAGACTAACAGAAGTAGATTGGAGTAAAATAGAGAAAACATCCACAGAAAAAGAATGGCTATTTTTCAAAAATGTTGTACTAGAGGCGCAAAACATTATAACAGCAAGACAACATTCAAAGAGGAGGTTAAATGTCTAAGAGACACAAATGGCAAAATCATAGGCAAAGAAAAAAAATTGCAAATATATTAAATGATTACTTTTCAAAGGTTTTTACAAAGGAGGATACGGACAACATGCCTCACATGTCGACCTGTTCCTATCCAGTTTTAAATAACTTTAGCATAACAGAGGCAGAAGTGTTAAAGGGACTAGGAGCTCTTAAAATAAACAAATCCCCTGGGCCAGATGAGATCCTCCCAATAGTACTCAAAGAAATTAAAGAAGTTATTTACAAACCGCTAACCAAGATCATGCAACAGTCTCTTGACACAGGGGTTGTACCGACAGACTGGAAAATTGCAAACGTAATACAGATCCATAAAAAGGGAGACAAAACCAAACCAGGTAACTACAGACCAATAAGCCTGACTTCTATTATATGTAAACTTATGGAAACTATAATAAGATCCAAAATGGAAAATTACCTATATGGTAACAATATCCTGGGAGACAGCCAGCATGGTTTTAGGAAAGGGAGATCGTGTCTAACTAACCTGCTTGATTTTTTTGAGGATGCAACATTGAAAACGGATAATTGCAAAGCATACGACATAGTTTATTTAGATTTCCAGAAAGCTTTTGACAAAGTCCTGCATAAAAGATTAATTCTCAAACTGAACGCAGTAGGGATTCAAGGAAATGCATGCACATGGATTAGGGAGTAGTTAACATGTAGAAAACAGAAAGTACTGATTAGAGGAGAAACTTCAAAATGGGCGAAGTAACCAGTGGTGTACCACAGGGATCAGTATTAGGTCCTCTGCTATTCCTAATCTACATTAATGATTTAGATTTAGATTCTGGTAACTAGTAAATTTGCAGGCGACTTAGTTAAATTTGCAATAAAATGTGCATTACAATATCAAAATAGTGTAAGAAGGAATCTATGAAAAAGACCTAGGATGACGCAATAAAAACCTGCTGGATAGTTATAAATACCATATTGGAGATACTGAAATGTGAAGAAGGAAAAAAAGGCTAACAAAATGACCAAGGTGTAAAGTGTTGAATTAAAATCAAGAAAATGGTGTAAAGAACTATAAAACCTGCTGGATTAGTAAGACCTAATCCAGGGTTTGTGTTCAATTCCCTAATCACTACAAAAGGGGATATTGCTGCTATAAAAAGGCCAACAAAATGCTGGATTATCCCGGTTTAAAGTGTTGAATTAAAATCAAAGGGCTACAATAATCTAAAACTTCAGTCTTAAACAAAGAAGACCTAATCTTGACTCAAGCATTAAAATTCTGGTCATTCACAAAAAGGATATTGCTGCTCTAGAAAGAGTGCAAAAGAAACAAGGACCAGGGGTATCCCGGAGATTTAAAAGTCATAGAACAGAAAATAGAGTCAATAATCTAATCTATTCAGTCTTGAACAAAGAAGACTTCCAGTAATGTTGTTGAAGCTGACTCAAGGGATTAAAAAATTCTAAATGAGTATTGACAATGTTGGCCCAACCAGAATCTTGTTTTTTTTTGACCTCAAAAAACCAAGCCATTGGTTTAAATGGCTAGGGTGGGTTCATGGGACATTCAAATATTTTGAAAATAAACGAGTCACTTTCTTACATAGAGAATTGTGACACTAGTGAACCAACTTTCCGAGTAATGTCCTGTATCCTTCAAGGTTTTACAATTCCAAGAGATTCTGGGATCAATCAACAACCATATAAACTTGTTTTTTTGTGGGAAATAATTATGTCATTGGTTTAAATTTTATTTTAAACTTTATATTATTATTATTATTAAAGGATGTGTTTTTTTCTCTCTTGCTGTGTCGTGTGTTTGCTGAGAAGGGCTAACTTTTATAAGACTGTAGGGACAAGTAACTACTGTAACAGCATCCATTTTCTTTTTTTTTATTTCTTATGGTTAGTTTTATTTATATACGTTGCTATTTTAGATTTTTTTTCCTTTTTTGAACTTGCTTCTCCTCAGGAGATTGACTGGGGCAAATACTGCATGTGATGCATAATTAGATATTTAATATTTATTAGCTATGTATTTTATTATTCGTTTACATTTTCCTATGTTTTCGGACAAAGATTCATTATTTAGCTGTAGTTATTATTATTATTATTATTATTATTATTATTATTATTATTATTATTATTAATATTTAGCTATGTATTTTATTATTAGTTTACTTTTACTTTGTGTATGTGTGTAAAGGACAGAGATGTTATTTAGCTTTAGTCATTATTATTAGTTTCCATTTACTTTCTTTGTGTATGTGTCATTATTTAGCTGTAGCCAGTATTATTATTTAGCTATGTATTTTATCATTAGTTTAACTTTTATTTTTTTATTATTATTTTTAATTTACTTTCTTTCTGTGTGTGTGAAAATGGATAGACAATTATTATTATTAATTGGTATTTATACCAGGATATGGATGGAGACAAGAATCAGTTCCAGCATCTGATGCAGTCACTGAAGAGGAGGGCCCTGCCTGAGGAGGAGACCACTAAGGCATGGGTGCCATGGAAGAGGACCTCGAGGAGCCCCAGCCCAGCACTTCAACTGCAGGGTAAGTATACGACACAACACTATACATCGGTATCCTGTTCTGCAAGTGTTTTCTTACCCCCAATTTCCCTTTACAGCTGCTCCTGTTCCCTCTACTTTTTGCATGTCCCTGACCTCTGGACACATTTCTAACTAATGACTTATTTTTTGGTGGTTAGCTTCTCTTTTACAGCTCCTGCACCTGTGTATCCTTTCATGAAGAAATATCATCACTGCATGCGTCCCTCTGTACCTTCTATACCTTCTGTTTCTAATCCACTGCATGCTCCTAATGCCGCACTCTTTTCTTATTGCATAAAATGTTATTTGTTGTGTTATAAAATATAAATTTGGGAACAATAAGCTACTAACAACCAAACGAGCAAGACGGACCGAATGGTCTCCTCTCGTTTGAAAACGTTCTTATGTTCTTCTTATGTTCTAAATGTTTTGCAATAAAAGGTTTTCAGTCTGATTTTATTTATTCTAGTTTTGAAAATAAAAAAAACTTCATATCAAAGTTGTGTCTAATTTGTTTCTTTTTTAAATAAATATTTTTTTACTTAATATCTTGTGTTGTTTCTTTATTTTTATACTTAAATAAATATAATTGTATCTCAAACAGGGTTAATAATATTTGATATTTTACATTTTTTGGGAGGTGTAGCTCATATGAAAAATATAACAGATGCCACAACAAAATAAATTATATCACTGGAAAGATCTACATAATGCCTTTCTGTAGATGTATTGGGGTTTAAGGTTCCAAAACTAGAAGCACTTAAACACAAAGTGTTCATATTCACTTAGCAAAGGGTTAAATCCTAATGGTCCATCTTTAGTCATCACATAATTATTACTGCTCCAGTGTTATATAGTTTCCACCAGTAGATTTTCTGCAAGGTGTGTATGTAAAGACAAAATATTTTTTAAATAATAAATTCAGAGTCTCCACCAGCTACTTATCTCTTTTTTATCTATATAACCTTTTACTACAATGACTGGGTTAAGAATTTAAACACTAATGAGAGAAAAAATGAAACATTTTTTTAAATCGCAGGGATGGAAATAAGACTCCTATTGCCCA